>JASDQU010101388.1:366277-381397 GCA_032191745.1 Picea mariana
CTCCTGATCTGGGACATTGATGTTCTCTACAGAAGGTGGAGTAGAGTCATCAAATAAAATATGGAAGTGGTTGTCATCCCAGAAATGACAACTATCCATATACCAATCATCACAATCGGCCTCAAAATCGTACCAAGCATATATTTCTTTATTATATTTCATCCTTGAGGCCCTCCATAAGAAATATCCTCTGCATATTATTCAATGAATCTTGAATACTATGAACACTATCATTGAGGCCATGTGTGAGGCTGTCTATGAGGCCATGTGTGAGGTTGTTTGTGAGGCCATGTGCAAATGCATCCAATCTATCATCCAATTGGGCTTTGAATGATTCAATAATTTATTTGAAGGTTTGAGACGAAATAGCCATCTGAGCACCCTATGAACTCTTTGGTCCTGCAGCTATCATGAAAAAACTCAAAAAATAAACCCAATAAGTTTCGGCAGAAAATCGCGGTTTTTTCTAGAAAAACCCTAAAAACTGTTGAAGTTCAAATGCTCATAACTTCACTTCCCGGACTCCGTTTCGAATGATTTTTTTTTTTAAATTGGCTGAAACTGTGAGAGGAACTCAGATCTGTAATTTATTTGGGAATATTCGGCCTCTAAATGCTACATAAATAAAAACAAATCGCCCCACCGTCCGTAGAAAAAACCCTGAAAAATTACAGATTTTAAAACCTCAATATCTTGACCTTCTGGACTCCGTTTCGGTCGATTTTTTTTTTTAAATTGGTTTTTTTTCTGAGAGGAACTCAGATATACAACCTTTTTCTACAAATTTTGCACAGAAATATACTGAAAATGTCTGAAATTCCGCGGCCCTCTTTTTTCTTCTCCGAAAAAAAAATCTGCAAAAATAAAAAATAGTTGCCCACAACTCCGGCCAAGTAAAGTGCTCTGATACCAATTGCTAAGTACCCAATACTGAATACAAAAGCACCACAATAGATATAGAGGATCAATATAGAAAAACACCACTTTATTATATCAAAACCCTTGAGGTAGGGCAACACCATACAATGGATCCTATTATGGAAGGGATCCTCTCCTGTTCACTTGCCTCTTCAAGGGGGCATCCTCCTATTGAGCTACCGCTCTACAATACAATGTTTCTCTTCATGTCTCATTACATTGCTTGAATCCCTTTATATAGTACTACCATCACCTAAGAACATTCTAGAGGAGGAATCTTCTAGAAGTAGAACCTTCTTAGAAGTCCTCTTACATTTATTATATCTAATTACCCATTTAGTATATCTAACTACCATATTCGGTCTTATTTAATAATATAGTGGACCTAGTCCACCTTACATTGAATGACCTCCACTATTATCACTATGGGCCCTCTGGGCCCCCCCACTACCTCTCTAGCTACCTTACACCCTCTCTTCAATATTGTACCTGTTTGATGCTTCTTCATGTTTTGTGGATTGTTTAGGTGTCCTGACTAAAACGTTTTTGGTTGAAAGTGCTACATTCCCTGAGGGGATACAACATATAGAGAATAATTACTTCAACTTAGGTGCTAGGTCTTAAGGGTAACTATCATGCCAAAATTGTCCGTGACTTTCATCTGAACCTATGTGATTTAGCTGGGGTACACCACAACAAGAATAGAACCTTGGTGGATAGCTCAATTTTCCATTAACCTCACTAGTGAATCAACCCCAATGGTGTGATGTTGTTACTTTAAACGTAGGATGGTTTGTAAAAGTGGRTGGGAATATGCTACARTGTTAAGGATACATGTATATGCGTACTGCTGGAAACACGCTACAATGTTAGGACTACTTATGAGATGAATATAGCATGAACCCAACATGCTACAATGTTATCACTACTTATGAGATGAATATAGCATGAATAGTAATAAACTGATGTTGGTTTGAAGACATTAAGGATTTCACATCTGAGGTGGGTTGATAATGGATCTATTGTTTATCAATCACAAAGGATTCACTGGATTTGTGCATTTAGTAGATTTGTCAACTACCTATCCATCTTTTCTTGGAAGTTTAACATATAAAAATTGTTAGACCAATTTTTTGCATTGAAAAAACTAAGGTTAGGATTGCAGAAAATATAACTGTTTTTTTTCACCCAAATGGATTCACCTAGTATTATTCCCATTGTTATTTGAAGTTTGACCCACAAATATGGTCAAACTATCTTTGTCATAAAAAATATTATAGTAAGGAATCAAGAATCTTTTTGATCATCCGATTGGGTTCAATAGTAACAGGTAAATATTTTGACCATTTGAAAATGGTTTGAGTGATTCATTGTTAGAATCCCAACAATATTTTTGATTTGTGGTGTCGATGTCATGGTTTTGGATTTGTTTGAGTTTGAAAACCTGAAAATCTCCTTAACCCTTTATACACGATGCTTCTCTGGATAAATGGTTTGGTTGGATGCTATGTTCAAGGGATAGAATTTGAGTTTGATGTTAATTGAGTAATCCCTTTAAATTTAGGTAGTTGGAGTCACAATGAAATTGTCATAATCATGACTTTGTAAGAGGTTGAACATGGTTTTTCCTTCAAATCCTCATTAAAAAAGTCTAAAATTGCATTGAAAACTATGGAATTTCAAGTTGTAGTTTTGTAGGCACTCGGTTGACTAAATCTTGATCCACTGCAATATTGTCTAGAAATTCAATAAGGTGTAAAGTTGGGAACGTCAAAGACATCCTAAACTAGAAAAATATGTTTATAGTGGTTTTTTTGGGGAATAATGAGTAGTTGTGCCGGCTGCTTGTCATTGGGAATGAAATGGTTGAATCTTGTCTCTATATGTTAGTGTATTTAGGATATTTCATGCGTTTTTTGCAGGTTTCAAAGTGGAAAATATACATGTTCTATTGCAATTAACATATTTGTATAACACTTTCATTTAGGTTAATATGATTTGCGAACTTTCAGATACCATCGGGATGTTCATATTATGGTAGATGTAGGGGGGTATTAACCTCTACGTGTAATCTTTGATGAGACTAGAATATTTCGGGAAGCAATAGAAACCCTAGAAGGTTAGAAAATAGCATTAGAAGACAAGTTGACTCAAGATAATAATTTATATTAAATTATTATCCTCCAGAAGTAGAAGTCGTCCCACTAGGTCACTTGGAGGACTATAAATAAGAGGGCGCTAGAGCTCATTTTCACACTCACTCTGACAACTACATAAGGAAAAGTGGTGTGCATGTCTGGAGGAGAGTTGCAACTACAACTATGGCGACTTGGTCGTTGGTTATGTTTTGGACCTTCTGGTTGGTATGCTAGATTTGGAGAGAGGTACGCTACCTTGGTTGGCTATTGGTTCTAGGGTTTTCTTCTGAAATTATTCTCTCTGTCAAGGTTAAGGTTCTTGGGGGTGGCCTCTGTGCCTAAGGTTGGGTGAAACTATTGCTATATTTTCTACAGTGAAACAAGCACACCTATTTTTCTAACAGGTTATGGGCCCACACTATCTTCGAACTGTCTAACCACTAGAAGGTAGATTGGGAGGATTTTTTTATCTAGGTGGATATTGGTGGCCACCCACCTGTTCCAAATCCCAACTGGCTCATCTTGACAGTTTTCAATTCAACACGTTTCTCTGTAATGGGGACATTTCTTTGTAATTGTGGATTCTGCACTTCTGGGGCTATCCTGAAGCCCTACACAACATCCAGGTAGATATTGGTGACCAACCACCTATTCCAATGACTTATTTTGGAAGTTTTCATGTCATTACATCTTTCTGTACTTCTAGGGCCGTTTTAGGGTCTTAAACAATGTTTTCTTGGCTTGCCACAATCAAATTGTAGACAAAGTTAGAGTTTAAAATCATAATGCATATTTCTCGAAAAGACCTTTCCAACGGGCTATCACATGCCTAAAATGAAGATCGTATGCAAAAGTTACGACCCCGGAAAATTAATGTACTAACTTACCCCAACGAGACCCACAAGACTTTTGTTGCTTCATCTCCTAGAGTTGGGTTTTTAGATGTCTAGGGTTTTGGCATTCATGTTTATCATAAAAATGCCTTCAGAGCCTCATTATACTCATCTTCTTGCAAATGAGCATAGTCGTCACATCCCTTCTCCGAGATAAAGCTGCCACCATTCTAGCGAGTCTTGCACTTTGTATTTTTACAGTCTCTATATATTTCTTTCATTAATAGAAATCATCTATTGTTGTATTTCTCTGTTTCTGACAATTTTTATATGTATTTCATTGTAATATCTCTACTTTCATTTCGTTCCGAAAATAATCTGGATCAGTGGTATCAAAGTAGGTCGATCTTGATCATTTTTCAGTGCATGTCCCCGATGAGGTCTGAGTATAGCAAGTTGGGTCTCGAGCTTATCTCTCTTGAGGAAAATTTCTCTCTCACGCACAAGAAACCCTCAATGGCGGCATAAAAGAAAAACAATGGAGAATAATATTCTATTAACTTGTTGCTTGAGCAAGCTCTCACGCGAAAGAGGGACGAAATGATGGAGAATTTTTCCCACATCCTTCAACACCTGTCGATAGCAGCAGGCACATCTTCATAAAATGACCACTTTGGAGGAACCTCTCCCTTCAAGGTATAAGTTAATTTTGATATTCCCGTATTTGAAGGTCAGATAGATGCAGATGCCTTAGAAAAATGGTTAAATCTTCTAGAAGGTTATTTCTCTGTTCACAATTTTTTTGACAGGGAAAATATCATCTTCGCACTCCTAAAGGCTCTCCCCCATGTCAAACATTGGTGGGAAACTTACTAGGAGAAAATTTCCACAAAGGAATCTGGAATATATGGGGCCGAGCCCACTTGATTTTTTTGTGTGGATGTGGTCAAGGAACAATACTACCCTATTGATAACTATGAATACCAATACATGAGATGGACCACATTGCAATAAGAGAAGAGTCAAACAATGTCGGAGTTCACAAATACTTTCCATACCTTGCACACCAAGCTGGGTATGAAAGACTCTAAGTGACATTTGGTTCTGAAATACCATGGGGTTCTGCATAGGTACATCCAAACAAAAATGGATTTCCTAAACATCTCATCATTGGGAGCTTCCTATCGATATGCTATCAAAATCGAGAAAATATTTAGGCACCAAAACAAATGGGAGTTTGGGTCTACAAATCTGCAACAACCAAATCATGGTAAAGATGACCCTAACCAACAACCTCCCGACAAAAAGTCCAAGAAGGGTAAAGGAAAGACGAATAATGACACTGGGAAGTGGCGCAACTTTCACAAAATCCCCTAACACAAAAATGATGAATGTTACTCAAATAGTCATTGGTGGCCAAGGTCAAAGACAATGAGCCGAACCCTGATTCAGAATCTGATCCAAAAATATTGAAAATAGACAGATCATCGACGCAGACTCTAGTGCTAATTTCATGACTGCAACAATTCAACCAAAAGAACCAGTAGGTCTTGAAGAGGGGGAGCGCCTCTTCCGTTCACATATGTGGGTGAAGGGGACCCTGTTGCATTTCATTGTTGATATCGGCTGCCAGAAGAACCTCATCTCAGCTGAGGTTTTCAAACAATTGGGGTTGTCGACAACACCACACCTGCAACCATACAACATCGGGTGGCTTCACCAGGGATGAGATCTCCTTATCAGACAATAGTGTCACATGTCCTATGGTATCCAATCCTTCAAGGATGAGGTAGTGTGTGATGTTGACCCTCTTGATGTCTGTGATGTTGTTTTGGGCCAACCACATATGTGGAAACGTCATGTTGTTTATGAGTCTTGACCCCGTAGTGTAATTATTACTTTGGGGGTGTTGACTACCTATTCAACTAGGGGGTCAACTCCATGTACCATGAAAATATGCATCATCAGATGCAAATAAGTCAAAGACTTTTTGGTTCTACAGGTTAATTTTTGCTCCAGCACACAGTTTTGTAAGCAGGATTTCTGCACCCCTGTGTGGGTTAATATTGTAATAGGTCTGCATGGGTCATAGTTAGGTCAGTTGCCTTAGAATTTCTTCATTAGGGGAGTTCCTTTCACTAAGTGTTTTTTATCCTCAGGAGGTTGATTTGGCCTAACCAACCTTATTAATTTCCCTTGCGTTTTTCACTCTCACAAGCAATAAATCCTCCAAAGTGGTGAAAGGAATTCTAATGACGTCATTCTTGTGTATCTAGTGTTTAGGAACGATGTAAATGACCATGTAAGACAACACACAAAGTTTCATGATTTTAAGTTGAGTCTAGATAGGTTTTTTTTAATTAATTAATTTTTCCTAAGGTTGGGAATTAAATTAATTAATTAATTAATTAATTAATTCTGGATAATAAATGTAAAACTTAGGTCTCTGGGTTTTTAGTAGGAGTATTTGTACTCAAAAGAAATGGAAAAAGACCCCCTACACCCTTGGACCAAGTTTCAAATCAATCAGACAATTTTTGTTAGGGTTTTGTCCACTTAGGAGTCTTAGTCAGATAAAAGCAATTTTAATTGCTAACCTGGGACATTGAAAAAATATCAAATTTTGTAATTAATGATCAACTGAGGTGAATTAAAGTGACAATTGATGAATTCATGAATTTTGCGAATGAGAGCCAAAGCCGAATAGTAACCCTGGTTCGCAAGGTCACCCTTTAGTCCTCGTGGCTTGTTCAAGCACTTCAACGGAACTTGATCGGTGCCAAAAAGTAGCTCTCTTCCTGTTCCGCTGGAGCTACACCGGAGCCACAACGGAACTTCTTCGAAACTTTATTATCCGCTGGAGATTCTTTTTCCGCTGGGAGAAAAATGGCGGGAGATTGCTGAGATTTGAACAGGTCGCTCCAGCGAGTCTCTGAACATTACGCCGCTCGACCGATTTGCAACGCCCTCTTCTCATGGAGGCTCCCGGGGATCCTGACCCGCCCCCAAAGGTTCTCTCTTTCAGAAATTTGGTTTTAGCTGGGCCAAAGCGCTCGCCATTAGTGATCTAGCAAAAATTTGTAAGGAAAATGGAAACGATCCCTACGGTGGCTCTGCCTGAAGAGGAAATCTGTAAAGCAGCGCTGAATCTGGCTGAGAGAGGTATAATAGGCCAATTTATGGGGCTCTGGCCTTCCCCAAAAACAGTATAAGAGTGGACTCAAAGAAACTGGAGGCCTCTGATTAAAGAGGGAGTCAAAAGTTACTTTTTTGGAAAGGGCTTCTTCATTTTCGTCTTCGAGAATCCTGAAGATAGGGGTTTAGTTTTCAGGAATGGGCCTTTCTTCATGGGTCCACAGGGTCTTTACCTCAACAAGTGGACTCCCAACTTCGACCCCACACAAGACGTTCCATATGTCATTCCGGCTTGGGTCAGGCTCCCCCACCTTCCTCTCCATTGCTGGAATCATAAAACTCTCCAGATTATTGGTAACGCGTTGGGCAAATATATAGATCAAGCAACAAGAAAGGACCAGTACTCCTGTGCTCGCATTTGTGTTGAAGTGGACTTAGAAGAGGGCCTTTCGGAAGAAATTAACCTCACAGTAGTGGGGTGGACGCATGTCCAGGAGCTGGATTATGAGCAATTACCGTTTAAATGCAGACACTGTCATGGACATGGACATTTTGCAAAGCATTGCAAGAAGAAAGCTGAGGAACAGGAAGATAAAAACAATGGGGAAGCATGGACTCTAGTCCAGAAAAATGTAAATAAAAAATAAGGTAAAGGTAAAGCCCAATTGACCGGAGGTCCCAGCAGTGACAGAAATGGAATAGAAACAGACGATATCTCAAAGGGGACAGCAGCTGCTCAGATCAAGCGAGCAAAACTAATCGAGGAAAATGGAGATCAGGCAGAAGAAACACCATTTAGTAAAGAGGGAGGGGAACCACACCATAGTGAAAGTAATCAAGGCACTCCCTCCAATCCATCTTATGCAGAAATTGCCAAGAAAAAACCAGAGGAAAGTTTAGGCTCCTCAGAGGATGAAACCTTCGAGCGCCCCTCAAAGAAAGCAGGAAGGAAATCTCGTAAGGAAAAGAGAGAGGAGGAGGCAGACAGGCACAAAACACAAGGCAGTCAGTCCACAATAGAAATGTCCATCGGCAGAAATACTAGACCAAGGCCTTCTAAGGGAGCTCCCAATCCCCCTCCCCTCAGGTAAATCATGAAGCTGGTCTCGTGGAATTGCAAAGGCCTGGGGAATCCCTCTAAAATAGAAGCAGTCAAGGATTTACTAAAAATAGACTCCCCAGAGATTCTCATGCTCCAGGAGACCAAAATAGAAGGGGAGGCCCTTCTAGAGATCAGTAGAATGAAGTGGAACAAAAGAATAGGTAAAGCAGTCAGTGCAAGGGGAACCTCCGGGGGGCTGGCAACTCTTTGGAACAAAGACTCCTTTCATTTGAACAAGCATTTGGAAACTCAGCATTGGATCTTCACGGAACTGAAGAACAACGCAAGTAAGCTCTCCATCTCCCTTTTCAATATATATGTACCAGTTTCTTATGCTGAAAAATGAGAATGCTGGAATGATCTTTCATCCTATTTAGAGGAGACCTCACCCAACAATATCATCATAGCTGGGGATCTTAACATTGTATTAAAAGCAAAAGAGAAGAGGGGAGGCTCCAACAACTCAGACCCCATGCTGGTTAAGGTAGAGGATATCATGCAGGTATGGGATCTCTTAGATTTCAACCCCATCCAAGGCATTTACACCTGGACAAACAATAGGGTGGGATCGGAACATATATCTTCTCGCTTAGACCGTTTTCTGGTGCAAAGCTCCATTATGATGAACAAAAAGATTATCATCACCAAAATTTTGCCCAAACTCACTTCAGATCATAAGACAATACTGCTCCAAGTTGAAGAAGAAGAGGATCTGGGCCCTATACCATTTCGCTTCAGCCCTTTATGGATTGAGAGAGTTGATTTCTTCGAGACTGTAAAATCTGCCTGGGCTAAGCCATTCTCGGGCTCCTCAAGTTATGTATGGGAGCAAAAGCTAAAAGTCACTAAACAAGCCTTGAAGGGATGGATAAAGAACCTAACCACTACCCTTACTGATCAAAGAAAAGCAACAGTGAATTCATTGCAAACCTTGCAAACATCCATGGAAAGTAAAGATATAACATCAAAGCTTTTGGAAAAAGAAATCAAATCTCAAAGATCCACTCACCAATCCTTTCAAAGGGAGGAAGAATACTGGAGACTCAAATCCAGAAGTTTGTGGCTGAAGGCTGGGGACAGGAACACCTCATATTTTCATCGGCAATAGAGAGCTAGATTGTCCAGGAACTACATAGCAGAAATAAAAATAGATGACGGTCAAGTCTGCAAAGGGTTTAATAAGTCAAAGCTGCAGCAGAATCTCATTTTAGAAACTTATATCGAGAAGACAGTCAAAATAATGATGAAGAAGAAGATAAAATCCTCTCCAATATCCCGCCTCTCATCAGTCTAGAAGACAATGATTTACTCTGTCAGCCCACCATAGACAAAGAAATCAGAAACGTGATCTGGTCTATGGAGGCAGACAAGGCTCTCGGGCCAGATGGTTTTACAATACATTTTTATAAAGCCTGTTGGCACATTATAAAAGACGATCTGCTAAAAATGATTAGTGGGTGCATGAAAAAGGAAAAGGTTGGTGGTGGAACCAACTCCACATACCTGGCACTAATTCCAAAAGATTCCAATCCTGAAACATTTACAAGGTACAGGCCAATATCGTTGTGTAACGCTTCTTATAGAATTTTGGCAAAAATCCTAGCGAATTGAATCAAGCCGCTGCTCAAAAAATTGATCACCAACTTCCAAGGTGGTTTTGTAGAAGGCAAACATATACAAGATAATGTATGTGCAGGAGATCGTCCATTCAAGCATACAACAGAATGAGAAAGGAATGCTAATTAAACTAGACATGGCGAATGCGTTTGACAGAGTCAACCGCTCTTTCCTGTGTAGAGTCCTTCTATCATTTGGCTTCTTGTCCCAGTTCATCCAGATTATCAAGGCTTGCATTGATAAACCGTGGGTCTCCCCCTTAATTAATGGTCGTCCATCCAGTTTCTTCCATTCATAGAGAGGCATCAGGCAGGGATGCCCTCTGTCACCATTTCTGTGCATAATCATGGCGGATACTCTCAGTCGTAAGATAATCGCTGAAAGGATCGCTGGCAATATTCTGGGCCTCACCTCAGCTGCTGGAGTAGAACCTGTAAACCATGCGCTTTTCACTGATGATTCGCTTCTAATCAGGGGAGCCTCCATCAGAATCGCTAAGGCTTTCGATTCAATCCTCAGAAGTTACTACAGATCATCGGGCGCTCTAATTAATGAGAACAAAAGTGAGGTGTATAGCTAGAATTTAAGTCAAACAGAACTCGCTGGTATAGCTGCCATCTTTGGGTTCAAAGGTCATGAAAAATGGAACAGGATCAAGTACCTAGGACTCCCTATCATCTCAGGCGGCAACAAAAGAACATTATGGAGCGACATTATATCCAAGATCAAAACAAAAATCGCCATGTAGGGAGGATATTGGCTAACAAAAGGAGGAAAAGTCATTTTTATTAAATTTGTTCTATCAACGCTTCCTATTTACCAGGCAGCGTTCCTCTTAGCTCCTCGTTCTGTTACGGAGTAGATTTCTAAATTACTTAGAGACTTCTTGTGGCAGAGAGGGAAGGGTAATGAAAACAAATTCCACCTGGTGAATTGGGAGGTGGTAAAAAAACCCATGACAGAGGGAGGTCTGCAAATCAGGGACCCTACTCTTGTCAATTTAACGCTCGGAGGAAAGATCCTGTGGACGCTAATTGATGATCCTGAGCACCCAGTGAGCTCCACTCTACGTGCAAAGTATGGGGTAAATAACTCTCTTAAAAATCTCCAAAGTTACAGACCTATAAAATGCACTCAGGTTTGGAAATTGTGCTGCAAAAGAAGCAATTTCTTCAAAAAATTGATGTATAGAATTCCTAGCAATGACAAACGCACCTTAATGTGGCAGGACAACATCATGGGGAGACAACCTCTGGTAGAAAACGCTGACATCACAAAACTCAGAGATTGGTTGGAGAGAGTAGGAGTTAACAAACTTCACGATCTCTCGAAATGGGATCAGCGTGGAGACTGGGCCGACTGGGACTTCCATGGAGTCCCATCCCGTTTATCCCAGCAACAATCCATACTAGAAGAGCTGCTTGAGGAAGCTGCCCCCGTCAATAGAACCATGAAAGATATATGGGGATGGATTCAGTCAGGAAGATACACCACAGCGGCAGGATATAGAGCTTTACAGACTGCAAGATACAACAACCAAACCCCAGCCTTCTGGAAAAGAGTATGGGATCAGTCAGCCATTCCAAAAGTGAACTTCTTCTTTTGGACCTTGATGCACAACAAGATTCTCACGGGAGACAATCTGGAAAAAAAGAATATAATGGGGCCGCACAGATGTGCATTATGCAACAATAATTTAGAGTCATCCCAACACTTGTTCATGGACTGCATTTTTTCCAAAGAGGTATGGGGTCTCGTCCTTCAGGATTTTCAGATCACAATTCCATCGCAGATTTTAGTTGCAGAACTTTTTGCAGATTGGAGCCTAATCTATACTCAACGCATCCCCTCCAAATCCTTTTGGAACAAAATTTGGACAACGATCCCTAAATACGTTTGCTGGCAGCTATGGTTGACTCGAATGAAGTTGATTTTCAAAGAGGAGAGGCATTCTTCATTGCAAGTAGCGGAAAAAGATAAATTTTTCCTATTGGAAGCAGCGCACCAGCAGTATGATAAAGAGGATCCCCTTTTACGGCCGGAGGAAAAGAGGTGGTTAAGTCCTCTTGTTCCAGTTTCGAGTAAGCATTTTCCTACCCAAAAATCAGCTAAACTGGAATGGAGAATAAGAGATAATGATGACAAATTCCAGGCTTGGTGGAGGACTAAAAATTTATCAACAATTTTCTTTGATCGGGTGTCTAAAGGAAACCCCAGTGCAGCAGGGGCTAGGGGGGTCATCTACTCCCCAGATTGGACTTCAAAAGACTGCTTCAGTTGGGGTTTAGGGAAGAAATCCAACAATCAAGCTGAGTTGTTAGGGATCACCAAAGCTTGCCTTCTTGCCGGAGAAAAGGGAGTGAAAGATGTCCAAGTTTTTGGAGAATCAGAGGTAATAATAAGAAACCTAATCATGGAGACTCAGTTCAGCAATGCCAGCCTAAACCAAATTCTAGACAGGCTGAAGAGAGTCCTTCTAGATTTCAATTCATGCAAGTTTTATCACATTTTAAGAAAGTCAAACAGCGAAGTTGATACGATGGTGAACAAAGGCAACTCTCTTACGAAAGGATTGCTTATCATAAACAATGAAAGTTACTTCCTAAACCACTGAATATGTTGTATTTCTGTTGCAGTTGCAGCTTGAAATCTGTTTTGTATCTGGGGTTGCTTTGGCAAGGACCCACCTTTCTTTTTATTAAATAAATTCCATACCCGTTTCAGTTAAAAAAAAAAAAATGACAATTGATGAGAGGGACCCCACCTAACCTTTCCTAAACCTTTCCTAACCTTACTTACCCATTTACCCACTCATTTAATTAAACCCCCCTTGGGATTTTTGCCCCTATTTGGGTAATACGTCCCCCTTCCCACGTGAAAGTTGGAAACTCACCTTTGAATTAGAACGTGGGTCCCTCCTTCCACATATTCCCCCTTAATCCACCTCTCACATGCCATTTAGGAGTGTGCCAACACACTCCTTCCTAATCCTCACGCATTCCCTTTAGAACTCACGTTTTTCCTCTTTAAAACATGGAAACATCAAACATTGAATTAGAATTTGCTTTGAAGGAAAGCATGTGTCTCCTCAACCAATGTGCCTTTTTTATGGTGCCATTTCACCATCCAATTCACCTTTCTTTCCTTTCTCACTCAACCTAAAATCTCATGCCCTCAATGGTTGATTTTCCTCGAGTTGTCTTTCCCTTTAGATTTTTGACAAGTGTTGAAGATCCAAGAGGGGTCTCCTTAGCCTCTCATGATATTTAAGAGACCTCTCACTCCCTCATTATTCACCATTCTTCACAGTATTGTTATGCTACCAAATTCTCTCCATCTCCATCTCTCTCTCTCTCAATATTGTCATCTTTTTTCACTAGTTTTTGTTCTTGATGAGCTTGAAGCAACTTTGTTGCTGCAACCTCTTCCCACTTGATAATAAAGAAATCGTTTTGGAGTAATTGGGAGTGTTGAATTTTTTCTACATGCTTCATCCATATACAAGGTGATACTGCTTTAATTTTAATGTCATTGTGTTATGTAGCATTGCTAATGTATAACTTTGTTTGTCTGGATAGGTTAAGTATAACTTTGTTTGCTTGCCTGTTTGCATTGTATGCATTTTTTAATAGTAACTTTGTGGTATTATTGATTGCATGCAGTCCATTGTTTCTTTTATTTCACATTTTATTGGAAGTTTGCAGATCATCTCGAAGGAGTTGTTGGGATAGGTTCAAGGACGAATCTACTTTCATCTTCACTAAAACTTCACAAGCATTTTTTGTTCTTCTTCCTCTTCCTATCATATTCTAATTTTGGTATCTAACTTTCTTAGATAGGTCAATAATTCAATATAAATTTTGGTTTTCACATGTGGAAAGTTTCTGTTGAAAAACTAAAATTTCATAACTTTGTTGAGTGTGTTGCAACACAAATCAACAAGCAATGACTTGCTGATTTTTGCAGGTTCTCGCCAGGCTAAGGGTATATGCTGCCCAATTTCAAGCACAACACACCTTCTAGTACCTCCTTTCAAGAGTGGTAATAGTTTCTCTTCTTCTCTTTTCTCTAAATCACTGAAAGCGGGCCCAAATGAGTCTACCCAAGTGGCTTGCCTTCTTCATTTATGTTTTTTCTCTGCAAGTCTTAGATTAGTTTTCTTTTTGGTTTTTCTTGCATAGCTTAACTAGTTTAGTTGATGGTATCTACTTGCATGCGTAAAGGATAAAATAATCTAAAGTAGATCTCACACCTAAATGCTAGCTTAGAGTCCGTGGAAGCTTAGATTAATCTCTTATTTTCCATTGCATGCAAGTCTTTTAATTCTTAAATCTTGATCTTACACACATGCATGCAAATACTGGTTTCATAAAGGCTTAAAAAAATCATCATTTACATTCCTGCAAGGTATTTCCATTGCTTTATGTTTGACATGCGACAGTCTCACTAAAGCACTTAACTCGCAATCTTGTCCTTTAAAGGCTTCAGCCTTCACAATCGTCATTTTTAGTTTCACAATCATTTTAAGTTCTTAACATTTACATGAAATAACTTCATAACTTAAGGACGTAACTTGCAATTTCACTGTTTGAGAGTTCACACTCATATCTTTCAATTTTAGTACTTCAACACTTTTTGAGCAAGCTACAAGCACTCAAACGCACTTTAGTACTTAGTCCATAGGTTTAATAATAAATTTATTAGACTTAATAGGACACCATTGCCAACCATATTTTCCATTTAAAACGGGGTCGGAGGAAGGCAACATAAGGTGCTAGGCTAGGGATGGTCTCACGGCACGCGACATCCTTTCCGGGAGTACTCTGATCTTAGGACTGACCTGTGAAGCTAGGGTGGGCCTCGTTGCCTAACTTCTTGAGCATCCAACAATCACTTGGTAATTGGGGGAGAAAGTTTTGGGATGACACTTAGATAGGATTAAAATAAATCTCACTTAATCACTTAACTTAATCCTTGGTCTACAACATTGACAATTTACATTTTACACTTGCTAGCATAAGGATCTTATATTTATATTCACATGCAAGTCTTTTACGTGTTGTAGAATAATCATCTAAGTGGTTACATATTTTCATCTGGAGCACTTTACTTTTAAATATTTTCATCTTTATTGTTGTTTCTGTATTTGTGGTGTGATCCTTCAAGAAGTGGGCATCCACCTGGAGGCTCTCTCTTGACTCAACATTGATAAGAAATCCAATAGAGTTCTATCTATTGTGAGCATGCTTGGCTTGATGTGTTGAATACTTGTATCATCTTGAGTATCTTTATTTCCTGCACAGTTCAGGCAACTTGTTAGTATTTTATATCTTGTATCTAGTTTAGTCTAACTTTGTATATCTGATATTTTCTTTTT
>JASDQU010101388.1:412522-425496 GCA_032191745.1 Picea mariana
CCATGCTATCTATGAGTCTCGACCCCGTAGTGTCATTATTACTCTGGGGGGTCATCTCTACAGGATACCAGAGGTAGTTCCAACTACTGCCCCACCTAAACAGTGCTGCAAGGTAGTATCTCATACTACAAAATTCATCTTCTCCACAATCTATTCAAAAGGGGAACAAAAGGATACTACAACCACTACAGCCTCGGCCCAAGCACCTTCTATCCAACAGAAGAAGGTCAACAAGGTTACAGCAAAGTGAAAATATTCCTTCTACACATCGTCCTCTCATGTATCTCGACTTGTTGAGCAGCCTCAACCGCAACAGGTTCGTGACATATTTCCACAAACTAAGCATCGCGACGTCTCCAACAAGACAAACAGCTCACCAAGATGCAGATTCAACAAATGCTTTTCCCTCTCCCCCGGGAACTCAACTCAATGGAGACCATTGCTTCCTAAGGAGGGAGGATTGATCCAGGTGGATANTTCTGTCCATTTTGGCAATTTACTATTTTTAGCAGGTTTTAACTTCCGAGGCCATTTTGAGGGTCCAAATGAAGGTTTTTCAAGATCTAGGTTATCAATGATAGCTGAAGGAATGATTGAGCCCCCAAAATGAATCTCCTCGACAATACCTTTCCAACGAGCTATCACACGCCTAAAACGGAGATCGTATGCAAAAGTTACGACCCCGGGAAGTTGATGTACTCACTTACCTAAACGGGGCCCACATGACTTTTGGCGCTTCATCTCCTAGGGTTAGGTTTTTGGATGTCTAGGAATTTTGGCATTCCCGATTATTTCAAAAAGGCCTCCAGAGCCTCATTGTAATGATCTTCTTGCGAATGCGAGTAGCCGTCACATCTCTTCTCAGAGATAAGCTGCCACCATTCTAGCGAGTCTTCACTCTGTATTTTTACAGTCTCTGTACATTTCTTTCATTAATAGAAATCGTGTATTACTGTATCTCTGTGTTTATGGTTGCATATCTCATATATTTTTGTTATATTACTGGATATACGTGATATCTCTGTGCATTTCTTTATTATATCTCTACTCTCATTTCATGCCGAAAATAATCCGAATCAGAATCAGTGGTTCTCCCTCTAAAAATTTCGACCATCCATTGAGTTCCTTAGCAACTCTTGGCCAAACAACTTGGCGTCTTTCCTCCTAAACTTGGTTTTTTTTGAAGCCTCTATGAGCCTCGTCCTTCCTTTGAACTCCATGAAGTCTCTATCCCTATTGATCTTATACTTCACTTCAAACTCAATATTTCTAAGGGATTCTCGCACACACTTCTTGCAGCTTCTCGATAATCTATGATTATCTGAACTTATCAGTTCTGCGCACTCCTTGCGACAGTAAATCTTCAACCACTCACTGAGTTGGAAAATTCTAAGACTTCAATTGGCCTGCGCACTCCTTGCATGGCTTTGTGCTATACTCACACTTTTTTCTGGTATAAGAACAATGATATCTCTCCTGATCTTTTATGAGATAAAACTCATAACTTGTCAACGCACTCCTTGCGTACCTTCACTGCACTCCTTGCAGAAATTCTCAGGACGAGAAACAATTGAAACTCGTACTCTTCTTCTCATGGACTTCATACATTCAACATGAAATCATACATACACACACAACATTGAAACAAATGCATAACAAAGCATATAAGCAAACTGTAAACATACCATTCAATAGGTGTAAACAAAATTCATAAACACCATGAATTTGGATCAAAGCTTTCTTATATTAATCCAAGTGCATCTGTACATGGGTTCAATAGCAACCACTATCTTCTTATACAATCTTCTACAACCTATCTTCTTCTATGTTCTCATATTCTCTTGTTCTTCAGCTCTTACAATTACAATGAGAATAATCTTACCATACAATACATACGAGGGAGCTTTCTAGAGTTTTCCCTCCTATAGCTCTAACTATCTAATCGAATTAAAATCTCTACAACTACTTTACATTGATTACATTAATTGCCTCCAATCAACAACTGAGAGAAACCGCTCATGATCTGTGTTACAATCTCCAAACCATAAAAGAAAAAATATATTCCCATATATTACATTAATGTTTTATCTTTTCAAATTCAAAACGTTCTCAAAATGTGTGCTGGTGCATTTCTAGTTGTCCCCCGCTTTTGTGCTTGCTATGTTGTCTTGCTTATGATGCTCCTGCATCACAATGTGACTGTGGAGGGCCCAAAAAACGTTGTTTAGGGCCTCAAAAATACCCCGAAGGTTTAGGACCCGAAAAGCTAGAAAACAACTGCCAAGGTGAAAACTAAAACTGCCATGATGAAATCTATATGTGAGCTAGTTGGAATATGTGGGTGGCCACCAATATCCACCTGGATCACCCTCTGTATGAATCCTTGTAAGATATAGAATAATACTAATATAATTCCAAAATATTCAAAAAAAAAATGAGAAATAAAGGATATATAGAGTTACATTGAAAATTTACATTCCAAAAAAATGTGTAAGCCTTGGTACATCATAAATTGTCCATGTAAGTATTCCATGGAATTGAAATTATTTTTGACTTATTGGTTTTGATATGGCATATGTATAGATGTTGTCCCATAAATTTAAAAGTTTATTAATAAGAGGATCAAGATATACATCCATATCTCTAACTTGGCACTTACCTAGTTATTTGAAAGTAGAAATAATTAAGTCCTCGTACATGCAAAAAATGTAACAAAAAAAAAATGAATTGACATTTTTTTAACATTCTTAAAAATTAATATCTGGAACTATTAATGAAAATATTACATACTCACTCTTTATTAACATCCAAGGAGGAAGGTTATTGTTTATAACAAAAACTAGCCAAACTAAGTAAATGGATTTATCTCTCCAAATGAATTGATACCATCGGTTGGAATTGAAAGTATAACATTACGAGGTTCTTCTTTAAAAATGGGCCATATTTCCTCGATACCCCTAAATGAAAAACCATCTCCAGGAATTTCCATAACTCCATCTCCATTTCTCTTCCATGCATGATAATCCATAAACTATGCTATCTCTTTGCACTTGAACAATTGTTGGAAATGTGAAATTATGGGGATATGATGAAGAAATTTGTAGGGAACCTTGTTTGTTACCTAATTAGTTAAGTATCTACCAATTCCACATTCAAGGCATTCAAACTTTGATGGGTGTTGTCCATAATATATAATATGGTCCTTAGGAAATGCATCAATTGTGTTATAGTCCATTTCTATGTCTTTCATAACATCACATAATTCTCAGTATGTGCAAGGTAAAGTATTTGATAGTGGTAGGAGAATATGTGACCTAAAACTATACAAAAATTAATAAATTAATATGCTAAATAGTGGATATTAAGGGCCTATATATTACAATCACAAAAAATAAAATAAAATAAAAATATTTATATTTAGAAAAATCTTGCATACCTTCAGATCTGTGTCATACATGTGTTTGAAATATTGTTCAATGCCTTCAAGTTGAACAACAAAAAAAGAGTAGAGAGAAGACTTTTCTTTGAGTCTTTGTATAAGGGTTTTTGTGCCTTATTAATAAGAGGTACATCATGAATATCTACATATATCTCATCCACATGTGCATTCTCATCCAAGGAAACAAAGGTGTCATAGATCAACCTTTTATCCCTTCATTATCAATAATATAAGTGTCATTTTCTTCCATAGTATTAGATTCAATTCCATCACCCTCACCATATCTACTACAATCACCCTCACCATATCTACTACAAATTATAGCATCTATAATTCCAAGCATTAATTATCAATAATATAAGTTTCATTTTCTTCCATAGTATCAGATTCAATTCCATCACCCTCACCATCTCTACTACAAATTATATCATCTAGAATTCCAAGCATTGACACTATTCTCTTTGAAATTAAAAATAAATAAATATAATTAGTATTGAAATATTAAAATATTAAAATATTTAAAACTATTGAAAAATGGAAAAAAACATGTTTTTGCTATCTTACCAAGGGGTGGTATTGCTTTTCCCATTCCAGGTGCCCATGCTTTAAGTATTGTTTCCTAGTTATGGACTTGTTAATTATTCTACTCTTTATGCCTTTCCATTACATGCAAGGGAAACACAATTTTCCATCACCAATATTAGGAAGTTTGGGATCATTATGAGATGGTTTCTCATGATGACTAATCTGCAAAAAATAATTGCATTCATCAAGATCAACATTTGCAGTGAGAACCAATGCTTCATTTATAAGAGACTATATATAAGCCAACCGGTCGGATGCACCGAGTTCTTGAGTTAGGGTTATTTGAAATTGTTTTCTATTTCAACAAAATATGCAACCCATTGATTTGTACAATAAGAATACATTCAAATAATTTCACAAATAGAAAATTCAAATTAATGGTATTAACAAATTTTAACTAAATAAATTTTTGATTATGGTGAGCAAAATTTACCTATATCAAAATTTCACCTTCTCCCAACTATTTAGAAAAATGGGTTGTTTTCTTTTTTGCAACCATATTTTCAATGCCATCGATTTTTTTTACCAATATAAACATAATAAGTATCAAATAATCATCATTAGGAATTAAAAAATCACAAAATGTCACTTATGTGAAGTTAGTTCAATGACATTTTTTTAATATACATAAATGAACTTGAATAAATTTGATGTCTTTTAAATTTCATAACTAATGTCACTTAAGTGACATCATTAATGTCTTTTAAGTGACAATATAGGATGCATGTTATTTAAGTGATGTATGTCGGGCATAAAAAAAAAGGCACTAATTTCACATTTTTTTACTGAATTTCGACCTTAGAAGAGGTTTTAATCAAATGTCAATTCAAATGCCGAATTTCAACCCTAAATATAGTATTGGGATAAAGGGCATAACCAACCACTCATAGAGATGAACCATGATCTTGAAAATTATCTTCCATACATTTGTAGGTTCCATCAAAACTTGGTGATTAATCCTAAATCAAGGTCCATCCTAATGAAGTATTTCCCTCATTTAAGATGATTAAGAAGGTCATCAATCTATGAATGTAGATGGTAGTCCTTTTTAATAGTGACCTTATTAAGGACATGTAATGTGTGCAAAGAAACCACTCTTGTTGTTCTTTCCCAGGTACCACAAAAGTGTGATATTTGCAAGGGGATCTACCAAGCTTGAATTTTTCCATCATATAAAAGTTGTATGATATGCCTCTCAATCACTACCCTCTCCTTGGGTTGGGTGAAACATGTAGGAAAGGTGGGAAGAGAAGAAATGAATGAGCTCAATGAAATGTTGTATGTTTTGAAGGAAAAATAACCCATTAGGTTCTTAAAATACAACTACATATAAGCCATTGATCCATTATATATTAGAGGGAGGTAACTCCACCTTTTTTTTTCTTCCTTGACTTGTTCAACAATGCACATTGACAAAATTTGTTGAGAGAGATATGTTTAATAACTAATATGCCAAAAAGAATGGGTATAGTAGAAGGGGAAATGGAGATGAGTTTTTACATCTTGCTTTCTCTATGTAACTTATAGATGTTAAAGTATCTCTCATATTGTTCATCCATTATATAATGGTATGGACTTCCTAGGATTGGACCAGAATAGTTGAGAAGGTGACATGACACTCCATTGTGTAATGGAAGGGTCTAGCGGAAAAGGTGATGGAACACTTTTGAGTGATGAGGGTAGGTTGTTTGAACTCCTTGACCCATCCAAGCTAACATAACCTGGGGTTGGGCATCATTGGTGGCTTCAGGTTTCCACCAACTCCTAAGATACTAGAATCCTTTGAATGCCATTTTTCATAATGATGGAAGCTAATAAATCCTACATCTATCATTTTTCAGTGAATGAAGTTTCTTCATTGTCACCTATATAATATTTTTCCATCAACATTAAATATGATGTTGTAGAGATGTTGTTGGTGACCTCTACAAATATGGATTTATAGAATCATTTTTCAATGAGAAGGGCATGTGCCTTCTTAGTGATATTGGCTTAGAGAACCTTCTTTCACTCAACATTAGAATTCCCATACATTTTTTTGTTAGAAGAACCACTTCCTCTTCTTTTGTGTCCCAAGAACATGGTTTGTGTTGGGAGACCCTAAGTTATATACATTTTTATAAGTTGAACTTTGGAATAGGAAAGGGGTTCATGAGAAGAGGAAAACGACTTATTTTAACTAACATGAATAGTTTTAGGCATCTTAGCCTCTATTTTGGAAACAAGTTCGAAGATGTGCTCTAGGGAAGTAATAGATAATAGTTCTAGTGCCTCCTTTAAGTGTGGAAATAAGACCAAAATGAACTTAACATGTAGGTTTTATTTCGAGTCTCTTACCTTGGGATTGAAGGACATTTTGTTGAAGATGTCAATAAACTATTGAATGAATTGTCTTGGGAATTGTTGAAGTTGTAGCCACTTTTCCAACAAAGCATTGTTTTACTCTAATGGTTATAACCTCTAGAAAATGATGTCCTTTAAGTTAGAACCTCTAGAAAATGACATCGTTGAAGTCTCTCCAAATTTTGATCAAGAGATGTTTGTCGGTTTCTAAATGTAGGATGTGGGTATTTCACCATGTGAGGGCTTGGTCTTCCATGTGAAATTCAACAACCATAAACATGTTGGACTCTATTATGTTTTACTAGGTTTTGGAATAAGCTTCCATGTCATGAATCTAAGAATCCATCTTGCCATTGTTGAGAGTTTCATCAAATTCAGTCACAAATAGTTTGGTGTCCATCTTGAAGGACCTCCACTAAACAATGGTAATTTTGTAGTGAATAGTGGGTTGCGGTTGAGGATATGTTTTTGGACCACTGATAGTTGATGAGTTATTGGAACATACTAGTCATATCATGCATTATTTTAGATTGGAACTCCTCTTATTGTTTCTCTTTTTGTTGTTACTGAGTAATAAGAGTTTTACAATAGGTGTTGTTGCTCATGTATTTGTGTGGTTAAGAATTCAATAAAGTTAGAGCCGTGAGAATATCCTAACTCACTATAGTTATTATGGGGAACCATGAGATTTAGAAGATGATAAAAGAGAGAGAATTTCATAATTGGATGTATACGTGCATGGATTACTAACAAAATGAACAAAAACCAAAATTCAAAGAGTAAAAATAGTAAAAAGATGTAGTTTACGACTCTTAAATATTTTGAAACTATTTATTGAGTGGGAAAGCGGAAAAAATGAATTGGAATTGGAAAAAATTCCAAAGGAGATTGGAATGATAAAACTCTTAAAAAAAATCTAATCAAGTTAGAAACTAAGAAAAAAAGAGTAAACAAATATACAAACTAGCTTGATAAAGCTATATACACATTTCACTCTCATTTGTATTATTATATATGAAGTACAACATTATAAAAGTGAATAAATCTTTAATACAATATTATAAAACGAGGAGAAAAAGAGTAAACAAATATACAAAGTGGCTTGATAAAACTATATACACATTTCACTCTCATTTGGTATTATTATATATGAAGTACAACATTATAAAAGTGACTAATTTTTTAATACAATATTATAAAGTAAATGAGTAATATATATAAACTAATTTTTATTAATAACTAAATTGGTACTCCATTTTTACTTTTCTCTTTAATTTTAATATGAAAGAATATATGTCATGGAGATATGTGGAGGCATGTGAATGCCATAATGATATGTATATGGAGACCATAATCACGTCATGTGAATGCCATTATGATATCTATATAGAGACCATAATGACGTCACATAATGATATCTATAGAGACCATATTAAAATTTGATTGTAAATTATAAGTTCACATTTAATACAAATGATGTTGAGCAAATTTAATAGAATTGGCAATTCAACAAATATTCAATTATATGTGTCAAAGCATGAAAATGATTTAAGTATAGATCGTATGTCATGAGAAGAAGCAATGTTGGTTGCTCTCAATTAGATATATTAAATATTCATTCATGACCATCAAATGCAATTGCATTGACCCCTTTTGGAACTTGAATGCCCTTCTATATTTTGAAGTTAATTGTCATTGGCAGTAACAAAATCTGATCATAATCACATTGATAACTAAGGCTTATGAATCCCTAATAGTGGATTGCAACATGGGTGAATGTCTCATGACTGGTTAAAACATAGAATCCTCTCAAACATCCAACATTTTCTTCAGTTCCAAATTTGAAAACCAAGAGCGTTTAGTAGAAATTAATTACAGTTCAAACATTAAGACGGTAATTAAATTTACACCAAAAACCACGCTGTAAATAATAAGTAGAAAATTTCTCACACATGAAAATGAAATCTTAATCTAAATTTTCGGGAGTGACAGTTCGTAAAATACAAAGAGTCAATGTCAAATGCCTCCTCAAGTCATCGATTCCCAAATTTACGAAAGCGTTAAAATCTAGTGCCACGTTTATTAAAGAATTTAAAAACGGGTTTAATAAATCCCATCGCGATTCGGGATTCTCACATGCTATAAAATTCGAGTTCGCAATATCCGAAACCCCGAAAGCTTACGATCTAATCATGCTTAATTAGGAGCTAAAAAATGATTGACAGTTAATAAATCCCATCGCGATTTTGCGATTCAGGGTTCCTCGCGTCAAATGTTATCAAAGTCTCAATACTCCTTTTCTCGAAAAGTAAAGACTGATCCCTGATTGCGATTAATTAAAATGTTAAGACAAGTGGTTAACGCCTTAATAAATCCCATTGCGGGTTCGCGATTTGGGATTTGCTTGTGTCATACCTCTTGGAGACACAATGCTCGAAACTCCGAAACACGAAATCCCGAAAGAGTTTAGAGCTTAAACGTAATTAACATAACTTTAAAAAAACATTAATGATATCAAATCACTTTTCACGTTTTTCTATTTGGGAGTTTTCGGTGACATCTCTTTCAAAACTCCAGTTTGAATCGTCGATATGTGACAGTATCTATAATGGATTAATGGAGATATTTTTAAACATAAAGCGCATATCTCAAGGCGTACTCTCACCATTAAGGCATTTAATTTGTATCACATGTATCGGTACGCTCAATTTAAGACAGGTTAAGGGAAAATACAAGTTTGTTATCTTGAATTTCATTCTTGTTTTCAGATCAGAAGCGAGTCACATTCAAAGGAGCTTACACAATTTCTTCTCTGTAACATGCTTTCATTTTAGCACAAACGTCATGGCATCCAAAAAAACGCCTAAGAAGAGAGATGAGTCTTGTGAAAGCTCAAATCCGGAGGTAGATGTTATATCCGACACTATGCCGCATGCTATTGATTCAATCAAATCCTGGAGGCAGATTTTTGAGAACTTGGACTATACGATTAGGAATTGCCCCGAGGATTTCGGGGATGAAAGGACTGAAAATAAACTCAGATACATAGGAGAGTCTGAGCTTCATAAAATAGCCACACGACCGAGACTCATGCCATACAATGACATGATAAGCTGGGCTTTAGAGAAAGTCGGCATTCAGACAAGGAGAATTATAAACAGCCAAAGGGTCGTCGTCGGCTCGTTCAGGCCGGAGCACATCCAAGTAATGTATAAACTGTCTCCTACTTCTAAATACATTTATAATGCCAAATTTGTAGAGGAATTTCAAAGAAAAGAATGTACAGAAGCTGATCAAACATATCCATCTATAATCAAAGACTGGTGGGGAATTCCATCGAGATTTAGAGCCGATACCCATGGCAGTTATGCCACAACTTCATTAAATGAATACATAGTTTATGTATCTTTGATGCTATGTAGACTTTTCGATCGGAAAAACCCTACCCATTTCCCTGCAGAATATGTACCACTTATTCATGAAGTAGCCGAGGGTTACAATTTCAACTGGGGTAAAATTTTGTCCGACAATATAGCTAAGGAGATTGTAGATTACCAAATGGAAAAATCAAAAGGCTGACCTATATATTTTTACATGTCTTCTTATATTATGGATGCTATATGTTTCGTGATTCCATTCCCCTTAATGAATTGGAGCTGGAATCCAGCCTGTGCTGAACCCATCCATGTTTATCACTCTAAACTATGGGAGGAGAATGTTAAATATTTCTTTTACGAGGTCTGACACTGCGTAGTGATACCTGTACACCAAATTTTGTATGGTTGCACGCCCCCTTGTATTTCAGAGTCGATCGTAGGAAACCTCAAGGCGATTGTAGATTGGTTTATTGAAGAGAGTTTCTCCTATGTTAGGGTTTTCGGGAGCTCGATTCCCCCTCACGCACTTCCAAAATTCCTTCTCGACAGACTAGTGTGTAGGGAGGTGGCCCACCAAATAATAATAGGCGACATCGAAATAGAATTGAAGGCAACTCAGAAGAAGTTTTGGCCTGTTTTTCTTGTACAAATTGGGAAGTTTTCACTACTTAAATTTGGTCATTCCAAAGTAGAAGCTGTAGCACTAGAAGACATCAAATTGGTAGATCTTGAACTCATAAAGCATAAACCTTATCAAATTGTGGGAAAACATCTTGCTCATTGCAATTTGAAAACGTACGAACATGAGTTTTCTCCCTGCGACGATGTGTTCAAGGGAGCCAGAACCTATGAGGAAGTATTAGACAGAGTGCATGCATTATCACCCAACCTACATACTAGCTTTCTAACTTTCCAGAAGCACAGACGAAGTAGTTTACCGAGGTTATTACAGGGAGAATCAACAACCCCTCCTCCAACTCAAGGGACTATTCCCCCAGGTTTTGGATCAGAGGCTTAGGATAAAGGGACTGCAAAATAAAATCCAAAGAAGACTGAAGAGTCTTCACAAAAAGAAAAAGATTCACAAACATAGCACCCAATCCCAGAAATAGAAGTTAGGCTCGAGACCCCTTTAAAGTCGGCTCAAACGATTCCTCCTTTACCATCAACTATTCCTGCTGATATCCCCAAAACAATAGGAGAAACACAATCTCTAGAGTTGGGCAGACCTATTACATCATTAACTCCTTTACAGTCAACTTTTGGGACCCCCCATATGGAAGTCATGTATGTAAGTGACCTTACTTCTATCTATAGAGATTAGATACCTTCTTCTGACTACTTTTTTAGTAGGAAGAGGAAGGCTGTAGTAAAACAGGAAATGCATGTGAAAGGGGACACAATAGTGATGAAACACAGAGTGCTCGTGGATGGGAAGAACCTAGAAGAGGAATATTTCGCCACAGAAGTAGCAGGCTCTATGGGAGCTTTGGCAACGACTAATTTATTCTCAGTTGACTCTATGAGAACCAGACTAAAACAAAAAAATCAAATAATAGCTCAGTTGCAGGGCCAAATAAAGCACATAGAAAATAATATTTGAGAGGAGGTAAATAAAAGAATTGAACATGCCATAACTGCTGACAAACAGGAGACACAATCGTTGAAGTCTAGTTTAGACAAAGAAAACAAGAAGATACAAATGAGTCAAGCGCAGGTTATTCGACAAGAAGAACTAGTGAGACAGCTACATGCTGAGTTGAATTCCATTGAAGGACAAGTTGTGAGTATAACAACATTTCAAGACCAGACATTAGAGGTGCATGAGAGACTACAAGTAGAACAACGAAACATTCTTTCTCAAATAGAAATCGTTCAAGATTACTTCTTGGAAATAAGCCGCTCATAGGATAACATTGCTTTAAAAGAAAAAGAGGCTACAACAGGTCGTGCCTCTTTTCAAAAGGCAGTAGCATTTTTGACTGGAGAAGAAGTACCATCAATCCCTAAGCTGACTTTAGAGGAATAGATCAGGGGAGACATCATATTGAAAACATGGGAAACCAATATTATTGAAAGAAGGAAAATGGAAAGAGAAGTTAAGCAAGAATGTGAAGAGGTGTTTGATCAGCTAGATACAAAAACACTGGGCATTAACAAAGGTGATTGTCCTGGACTATTAGGACAGATAAATGTTGTAAGGTATCAAATGCATATCAAGGAGAACTGGAATGAAGCCCAGCTCAAAATTTCACAATTGAAGCAGCTGGACATCACTCAAATGGATAAGTGGCTAATAAATCCAAATCTACAGTTGCGGTCGACAAAGTTTGAAAAGGGAAAGATTGAAAATTGGTTGTCCAAATTTTAGAGAAAAGTGTATGTGTTCGAAGCAAAGGATACGTCAGAACCTTCCAAGGATTTGGTTCAATTTCTAGACAGGTGTGTCGAGTGTTTTGGACCGAGCGAAGGAAGTGCTGCAAAGAAATGATGAAGTAACACTTGTATGTTCTTTTTGTCCGACTGGTAGAAGAGTAAAAAAGTAACCGAGAAAAACAATTCGAATTCTGTATTATGTAACCGTTAGCATCTAGGAGATTAGGAGAATACCAACCATTTAGGGTTGATGATTTTCTTTGTATAAAAACAATTTTGAAAGATAGCACAGGGCATTTTTTCTTTTGGCTGATTGTAACAGAGAAATTTTCTTTCGCCAGAATTAATACAAAGGCAAATCGAAGACTCCATATTCCATCAAGACTGAGTTATGTGTTTCCCTTGTTATTTTTCATTTAGCACCATTTCCTTTATATATATTTGATGAATGCTTAGCTTCAATTTAGTACAACCTATATTGTGGTGATCGATTATTCTATTCATCTAATCGTTTACAACTTTTCCTCTGTATCGGCTATCAGCAGGTACAAGACCCGTGAATTACTTAGATTTCTATATCTTACGCTTCATTAAAGTTTTTCTTGTCTATTTTCTTCTTCTGTCACAAGGTGAGATTCTTCTTTAATTGACGCCTCAAATTGTTCAACAACTTCATGTTTTCTTTCGTTTCACGCATGATTTTCAAATTTAACTCAGATGCAGAAAACGACCTTTGAATTTGTTATACTATTAATTCGAATTTGGGAATTTTTCTCGTATAATATAAAATAGAAACAACAACCTAAAAAGAAACAAACCCTTTAAGACTATGTTCCTCCATGACTATACCTGTT
>JASDQU010101388.1:425516-441742 GCA_032191745.1 Picea mariana
TTCTTTCGTTTCACGCATGATTTTCAAATTTAACTCAGATGCAGAAAACGACCTTTGAATTTGTTATACTATTAATTCGAATTTGGGAATTTTTCTCGTATAATATAAAATAGAAACAACAACCTAAAAAGAAACAAACCCTTTAAGACTATGTTCCTCCATGACTATACCTGTTACAAGATAGCCTAATATCAAACCTGGTCTTACAGATCAAACTAGCATCGCTTTAAACCTTTTTGATACCATCCTAAAAATTGCTAACACCCAGGTCGAACTCAAACATTCATGGGAAGCCATTGAATGGGACATAAGCATTCATGAACAATTGGAGGCTAGACAAAGACAACTTAGAAATCAACTATAGCTTCTTTTCCTAAAAGTTGTTTTTTTTCCTTTTATATCATATACCCTCTTTTTGGATGCCTAGACTCTATACTTTGTATCCTTAAGTACAGACTCTGGAACAACATTGTTCATCCATCATATAATGGTATGGACCTCCTAGGATTGGACCAGAATAGTTGAGAAGGTGACATGACACTCCATTGTGTAATGGAAGGGTCCAATGGAAAAGGTGATGGAACACTTTTTAGTGATGAGGGTAGGTTGTTTGAACTCCTTGACCCATCCAAGCTAACATAACCTAGGGTTGGACATAATTGGTGGCTTAAAGTTTCCACCAACTCCTAAGATACTAGAATCCTGTGAATGCCATTGTTCATAATGATGGAAGCTAATAAATCGTACATCTATCATTTTTCAGTGAATGAATTTTCCTCATTGTCACCTATATAATATTTTTCCATCAACATTAAATATGATGTTGTAGAGATGTTGTTGGTGACCTCTACAAATATGGATTTATAGAATCATTTTTCAATGAGAAGGGCATGTGCCTTCTTAGTGATATTGGCTTAGAGAACCTTCTTTCACTCAACATTAGAATTCCCATACATTTTTTTGTTAGAAGAACCACTTCCTCTTCTTTTGTGTCCTAAGAACATGGTTTGTGTTGGGAGACCCTAAGTTATATCCATTTTTATAAGTTGAACTTTGGAATAGGAAAGGGGTTCATGAGAAGAGGAAAACGATTTATTTTGACTAACATGAATAGTTTTAGGCATCTTAGCCTCTATTTTGGAAACATGTTGGAAGATGTGCTCCAGGGAAGTAATAAATAATAGTTCTAGTCCCTCCTTTAAGTGTGGAAATAAACCCAAAATGAACTTAACATGTAGGTTTTATTTGGAGTCTCTTACCTCGGGATTGAAGGACATTTTGTTGAAGATGTTAATAAACTATTGAATGAATTGTCTTGGGAATTGTTGAAGTTGTGGCCACTTTTCCAACAAAGCATCATTTTACTCTAATGGTTATAACCTCTAGAAAATGATCTCCTTTAAGTTAGAACCTCTAGCAAATGACATCCTTGAAGTCTCTCCAAATGTCGATCAAGAGATGTTTGTCGGTTTCTAAATGCAGGGTGTGGGTATTTCACCATGTGAGGGCTTGGTCTTCCATGTGAACTTCAACAACCATAAACATGTTGGACTCGATTATTTTTTACTAGGTTTTGAAATAAGCTTCCATGTCATGAATCTAAGAATCCATCTTTCCATTGTTGAGAGTTTCATCAAATTCAGTCACAAATAGTTTGGTGTCCATCTTGAAGGACCTCCACTAAACAATGATAATTTTGTAGTGAATAGTGGGTTGCGGTTGAGGATATGGTTTTGGAGTACTGATAGTTGATGAGTTGTTGGAACATACTAGTCATATCATGCATTATTTTAGATTGGAACTCCTCTTATTGTTGGTCTTTTTGTTGTTACTGAGTAATAAGAGTTTTACAATAAGTGTTATTGCTCATGCATTTGTGTGATCAAGAATTCAATAAAGTTAGAGCAGTGAGAATCTCCTAACTCACTAGAGTTATTATGGAGAACCATGAGATTTAGAAAATGCTAAAAGAGAAAGAATTTCATAGTTGGATGTACAGATTCATGGATTACTAAGAAAATGAACAAAAACTAAAAGTCAAAGAATGAAAATAGTAAAAAAATGTAGTTTACCACTCTTAAATATTTTAGAACTATTTATTAAGTGAAAAAACAAAAAAAAAATTCAAATTGAAAAAAATCCCAAAAGAGATTGAAATGATGAAACTCTTAAGAAATTCTAATCAAATTAGAAACTATAAACAAATATACAAAGTGGCTTGATAAAACTATATTCACATTTCACTCCCATTCATATTATTATGTATGAAGTACAACATTATAAAAGTGATTAAATCTTTAATATAATATTATTATAAAAGTGATTAAATCTTTAATATAATATTATAAAGTAAATGAGTAATATATATATATATATATATATATATATATATATATATATATATTAAATTTATCAATTTCTAAATTGGTACTCCATTTTTACTTTTTCTCTTTAATTTTAATATGAAAAAATATATGTCAGATATGTGGAGTCATGCGAATGCCATAATGATATGTATATGGAGACCATAATCAGGTCATGTGAATGCCATAATGATATCTATATAGAGACCATAATGACGTTATTGAAATTTTGATTGTAAATTATAAGTTCACATTTAATACAATTGATGTTGAGCAAATTTAATGGAATTGGTAATTCAATTATATGTGTTAAAAACAAATATTCAATTATATGTGTTAAAACATGAAAATGAATATTCAATTATATGTGTCAAAGCATGAAAATGATTTAGGTATAGATCGTATTTCATGAGAAAGCAATGTCGGTTGCTCTCAATTAGATATATTAAATATTCACCCTTGACCATCAAATGCAATTGCATTGACCGCTTTTGTAACTTGAATGCCCTTCTATACTTTGAAGTCAATTGTCATTTGCACTAACAAAATCTGATCATAACCACATTGATAACTAAGGCTTTGGCTTATATAGATGATGGTTTATGAATCCCTAATAGTGGATTGCAACATGGGTGAATGTCTCATGACTGGTTAAAACATAGAATCCTCCCAAACATCCAACATTTTCTTCAGTTCCAAATTTCAAAACCAAGAGCGTTCAGTAGCGATTAATTACAGTTCAAACATGAAGGCGGTAATTAAATTTACACCAAAAACCACGCTGCAAATAATAAGTAGAAACTTTCTCACACATGAAAATGTGGCCGAGTAATGAACCAGTTAACTCATAGTCAGAGCTGAAGGCTAGGTTCGAATGAAAAGGCAGAGACGAAGTGGATGACATCGTTGCTTCCCGGGCTATAACAAGGAGGTATTTCCTGCCATGAATTCTCCACAATGTTACAGAGCACTAGATAATGACAGCGATTGGAACTTATGCAAATCATAATGAAATTATGATATCCAGTGCAGTTGATATCAGCATTGTTTCCATAGAATTGATGAGACAATGCAGGGGGCATAGCCAATACTTGCACCCACTCAGACTTTGTCTCGTTTAATTCCCATATTCTCACTGTACAACTCTCGAACAACTCAACCAAAACGACAACCAAGAGACGACGCCCACAGTTAACGATGTCCACAGAATACTCAAATGTTGAGGGCAACAGAGGGGGTAACTGATACCACAACCCCTCTTGTATCCTGCAAGCAACTACTTTGGCATTTCTGTCTAGAAAGTATATTATTATTTCATCATCCTCACCTGGAGTCAACACACAGCAAAACTCCTTTGATGGGCCGTATTGCATCTCACGGGAAGCTACTACGTGACCACCTTTGTCCAAGTAGTAAACGCGATTCTCAATATTCTCATCATCACCATTAATATGAAATCGCTTCAAACAGGACGATTCTGCGCATTCTCTACTATTCCAGGACGAGCACTATCATTAGAAACATGAAATGGCAAGAGATTAATAAGGTCCATTGCTTTGGATACTGCAGTATCAGAAACCCAACATCTCAAACTCAGATCTGAACATTCATTACCTATGGAGAGCTAAAAGTCATTACCATTCCAATCCATTGAATGATGAAGAAATCTGTGGAATCCATATTCTGTGCCTTCCTCCTACCATGCAAGGTGGGGATTAAAATCCATTGAAGACAGGGACTGCGAGGGACCCATCCATAATGGGGGTTCTTCTTTCGGTGTAGTGGGAAACTGTAATGAAGGCGGAGAGCCTGCAGAATGAATAATGATGGCGCCTCACAGCTTAGATTCAGATACTGACCTCACCGTCAGGTTGGGAATGGAATCCTACTTTTTGTTAAAGCAAAGTGAAATCAACCATTAAAGCAAGTTCGCTATGGTCTGCATTGTCGAAGCAAAAAAGTCAGCAAGCTCTAAAAAAACAAAAGAAGATTAAATGTGAAAAAGCGTGCCTTTGCTCAGAAAGCCATGTTTAAACGTGCTGAAGAAAGAATGTCCATTCAACTTTATCGTTCAGCCATCACTCACTCATGTTGTCTCTGCTTTCCATGGCATCACAACACTCATATTAATAACTCATATCTTTGTTTTTTAAATCCTCATGGAACTGCTTTCCCTCAAAGCTGATAACAAAAAGGGGAGAGTACAACTCTTGTCTCAAGAATATATTATGGTTCGAAGGACAATTTAACCAGAAAGTTACTACCCTCGAAATTCACCACTTCCCTCTCTTCATCCAAAAATATACATAAAGTTACAGAGGCCGATGCCTTTTTCCTTGCCTCTCTTCCTTCATCCAAAAACATATACATAAAGTTAAAGAGGCCGATGCTTTTTTCCAGATGCTTAAAATTATTAAAAATAAAGTACCTTCATTATAATGCCAAATAAACGATTTCACAATGCCCGAGAAAGTGACCGGTGGGCAAGTCAATCGCTGCATAATGCATTTTTCAAACTTTTGTTGCAACGAAAATTACGTCTTCTTACCCTTTACATTAAATAATAAATGAAAAACTATCAACAAGTAGGAATATGTCATATTTTAAGCATGAACTTTGGCATACACCAAATCTAAAGGATGGAAATCATTTGAGCACCATAGGATACTAGTGGATGTTTAAAAGTGTGGGTTAAGAAAACAACAATTTTTATGGGATATAGAAGTAAGGAAGAATACTTTGATGGTGGTAGATGCAAATGATATATAGTTAGGAGGGAATCAAGGAGATTTCATTAATATGACAATTTCATTTCAATAAGGATTAATCTTAAATTTTGTTCATGAAAAGTGTAATTTCCAGTCAAAGTTTATTAATTTTTGAAACATATGAGTTGATTGGTTAGACTAAATCTATAAAAGTGAGTATGAGGTTAATCACTAGAATTTCTCACAATTTCTCACTTAATAAGTGTGCTATTGAGATATCAAATTGTGTTTATCTTATAAGTTTCATATAGAGACAATAAACTTATATAACATGTATTAACACTGCTAGATTGTATTCATTGATCCATATTTAGTTGTATATGGCTTATTGAGTGATCCTTAGGTTGTACAACTTTGCTTTCAATTATTGTAGTATATGTATTGTATTTGTAGTCAATTGGGTTTAGCTCCCCGGAGGAATAATTGTTATCCTCCCTATTGAGGTTCAATTCCCACAAGTAACATCTTGAACTCTTAATGAGTGTATTGTTGTAAGAAGGTAACTGATTACTTGGATTTCTTTATAATTTTAAGCTTGGAGAAGCTTGGAGATTTACTCAGTATATCATATTTATGGTCATCTAACTTATATTAATGGTCATCTAACTTACTTTGACACTGATCAACTTATCTTTATGTTTGGTTATTTTTCCCAACCTCTTTTCTTCTATGATGTAAGTTGTTTTAATTTGTGATTTAATTTTTATTTCTTCTTTTATTGTTGCTAAGGTGTCCTAGTCTTGTTGTTCTTTTATACCAAAAATTATGAGGTTCAAGGCTCTTTTGTTATACTCATGATCCAACTTGAATTCATTTCCTCTTTGATGGGTTTGATATCCAATTTATTTTCCAAACTAATCAGGGCCACATTGTTAGTTATTTTTTCTTCTAGCTCTTTAATCCAATTCCTCATGTTGAGATTTGCTTCAACCTCTTCTTCTTGGGTTGATTGTTTTTGTTTTTCCATTTCTTTTATTTTAGCCTCCATTATCCATGTCTCAATATTGTCTTTTAACAATCTAAATTTGTTATCAAGCATTGCCTCTAACTTTGTTTGGAGTTTAGCTTCTCTCTCTACTCTCATTTTTTCTAGTTATTCTATATGAAAAAGACTCTCTAGGGTGATTTTGCTAGGCCTCCCCTTACTCTAAATTTTTTTGGAGTTTATCATCTCTTGCTCTCCTTTTTTCTAGTTATTCTATATGAAAAAGACTCTCTAGGGTGACTTTGCTAAGCCCCCCTTCACAAGTTGAGGTTTTGGAATATGTGGTGAAGTGCTCATATTTTAAACCTCCTTTGAAATTTCTCACATGATATGTATGGTAATGAGATATAGAAAATTGTATTTATTTTTATAAATTGCATAAGAATATAATAAACTTATATAATATATTAGCATTGCTAGATTGTAAGTTTGGGTGAGTAGAGTCATATAATATTAATTACTATTGTAGTATATGTATTGTATTTGTAGTTGTTTGACTAATATATTATATATTTTTCTTCAAATCTATTACTCAATAAATTCGTTGTGGTAATCAAACTAATGAAGCTATTTCACTTCAATGTTAATTTTTTCACAATAACATGGCTATGAAGATAGATAAAACAATTTGGCATGATCATCCTATAAAACATTATAAAACATTGATATAGGAAAATGATACATAATTTAGTTAGTAATTAAGTAGCTAACTATAACACATACTAAAACAATTATGTATCAAACATTATAAGGTAGGTAGTAGAGTTAAAACATATAATATATATAATATATTAAATGTAAAATAAATAGTCTTAAAATTTGTTATTTTTGTTTTTTTTCTTATTTAATTACTTATATGAATATCAAATGGCTTTAAATAAGTGTTTAGTTTATTAAGTAGTTTGTTTAAATATTTAATGTGAATACATATTACTTAATTTGATAGTCTAATTCAATTTTTGCAATTGGAATAGTTAAAATTGCATGGTATATGTAATTAATGTTATTTTTCAAAGAGTGAAAGCAAGGGAATATATATTTTTTTTTTTATGAAAATCCTAATTTTAAAATGGTTGAAATTTTGGGCTTAATAGATATTAGGTGAGAAGATAAATGGTTGAAATTTTGGGCTTAATAGATTTTAGGTGAGAAGATATAATTTAAAAAATAAATTGACATTATATTTTATGATTTTCTCTTAATCAAAATGAGAGAGTTGAAATTTTCTCAATTAATTAAATAATAAAAACTCTCCAATTTAACAAACATAACTAATATATATTATATATTAAATTTTGGTTATTAATATTGAATAAATTTCAATTCAATGGCCAAATTTACACCCGTTTAATATTTTTCGTAATCTATGTACAACATTATCATTGTGTTTTCATAAACAAATCAAAATGTAAAATATACACGTTTAGAGTTGTTGTTGAATAAATGATCACTTAATTTTGAATTGTAAAGGGTTATAATTTTATACCAAATTTCACACTTCACACACTAGGGCTTCAAAGTTGTTATTAGTCCATGCTGAAGGCGTAGAGGGACTATAGCAATTGATAATTCGTTGACTTTATATTAGTTTGTCGTTTGACTACAAATTTTTGTACACTTTATATTGTTTGAACTACATAACTAAAAACATTATTTTTTAAATAATAAAAAAACCCATATATGTCATGATCTTATTGGATAATAGATTTGAAGTCTTATTTCCAGCTTTGCTCTTCCCAATGAATTATATGTTGTCATATCCAAAGTTTTTATCATCTACGGTATTTTCGAATTTGTACTATTCATACTGAAATGTTTAGATATCCAAAGTTTATAGCGATCGATAATTCGTTAACTTTATATTAGTTTTTCGTTTGACTATAAATTTTTGCATATTTTCTATTGTTCAAACTACATAACTAAAAACATTATTTTTTATATAATAATAAAGAAACCTTCGCTATTCTCAATGAATTGTATGTTTCCATATCCAAAGTTTTTATCATCTACGGTATTTTTGAATTTGTACTATTCATACTGAAATGTTTAGATATCCAAAGTTTATAGCGATTGATAATTCGTTGACTTTATATTAGTTTTTCGTTTGACTACAATTTTTTGCATAATTTCTATTGTTCGAACTACAGAACTAAAAACATTTTTTTTAATATAATAAAAAACCCATATATGTCATGATCTCGTTGGATAATAGATTTGAGGTCTTATTGCTAGCTTCCCTATTCCAATGATTTATATGTTGGCATATACAAAGTTTTTTTCATCTACGATGTTTTTGAATTTATACTATTCATATTGAAATGTTTGAATATCCAAAGTTTTGAGCATGGATAGTCAGTTTTCATATTACTTGTCCTCTAAGTAAATGTTTTTAGCATAGTCTCCAGTGTTATTGTTATTATTTTTATTTTTTATTACAATTATTATGTTTGATTTTTCTTTATTGTTGCGTGCTTGGAGAGGCTTTTTCATTATTGCGTACGTAAACAGTCCACACTACATTCTTTCTTAAATGTTTGCACAGCGCGACGTCCTTGAACGGTTCTGACAACCTTAAGTGTTTACCTAACAGGACTCGCAACCTTAAATGTTTACTCTACATGCGTGTTACAATATAATTTCCTCTGATTTTTTGATACAGTGTTGTTTGTAGCGAATTTGGGCAATATTGTTCTTCACTGACATTACTGGTTCACTAGTTGATGCTTGTTCGTTGGTTCGTTCGATGCTGCTTGTTGTTGTTTGATTCAACTTTGCAAACTTGAGGTCCTATAGCTGCAGTTGGACCTCTTCGTGGTTGTTCACTGGTTTGTTTTTCTTCAACTTTGCAAGTAGTTGGACCTTTGTTGCAGTTTGCAGGGTTTGGAGTTGTTCTTACATCGTTCCTCATTGACGGGTAAGTTTTCATGCCATGGTTTTGTTACTATTCCTTGTTTGTTTATTTCTATTTGCAGCTTGCAAGCAAGAATTTTCAATACTAGGAGTCCCTGGATCGAAACCCTGTTGTAGAACATCTTTATGTGTGGCTTCTACGACCATAATATTTTGCTTGTTCTTGAACGTCATTGTTCCATACATAACCCGCCTTTTTTGCAGCCATAGTGACATATAAAAAAGAAAGCTCCTCACTTTTCTTGCTCCTGAAAACCATATGTTTCATGCATTTTTCCCAATGTTCTCCTCATATTTTCTATTCCTGGTACGTTTCGTGCATTTTCCCCAGTATGTTCCCTTCCAAATATCTTGTTCTGCTTTGAATGTTGATGTTGGAAATAGAACCTAGATCTGTCGCAACTACAATGAAATATAAAAAAGAAAATCGGATGTTCTCCTCTTATTTTCTGTTCCTAGAAACCATGCGTTTGGTGCATATTTTCCAGTTTGTTCCCTTCCAATCACATATGCCAACTTCCACATCCTGGATATCGTGCCATAGTTTTTTCCAAAATAACAATGCAAAGGGGTTTAAAAAGCGAATTAGGAGTTGTCACAGGGGGCAAGCATCTTCTAGGGTCTTGTGACATGGCATGCTTTTATTCTCTAAATCAAAAACTCCGTCCACCTGTTGCCTTTGTGCTTTCCTTTGTGTCTTGCAAAGAATCTTTTGCCACTGAAAATATTGTAGGATGCATGCCAGGAATAGGTTAAAAAATGATATACCTTGAATACTCGGTCTTTGTGCTCAACAAATTTATAGTGTTATTTATTTGCGTTGTCTCTTCTGTTTGGTTCATGGTTAATTGTACGTTTGTTTGCTTGTCATATGTTGTAGCGACTAGGGGGATTGAATTTGAAAAGGAAAAGGTTGAAAGATACATAGTGGAATTGGTATGTAGTTCCACACTTATAGTTTTCTATTTGTCTTTTTTTTGTTTTTCATTTTTTTTTTTCTCTGTTTGCATATAAATTGAATATAGCTAAGAAACATCTTGAAAATCACAACTTAAGAGATGAAACGAGTAATAGATGTTGAGTCCTATGAAATAGATACAGACTCCATTGTACATGACAACATCGACTAGGTATTGCATAGAAATGGGGTTTTTAGGTTGGATGCATTCTTGTATACTGTAGGAGATTGCCTTTTCGATGCATTTTAGGTTCTATTGCATTTCCGTTATTCCTCGACTAACTTGCACAATGGATTGATAGATTATTTCTTGGGATGTTTAAAAAATGGTGACACTGATGCATTAGAGTTGTATGAATATGAATTGGCATATGATTTTCTTTGGCAGTTGCATGGAATACATGATGTCACTACGTATTTTTCAAAGATATGGTTGTCTTCATCTGCAATTCTTCCTGCACGTGAGAGGGGAATTTGGGGAGATATATTTTGTATACGGTGGTTATCCAAGTGGCTCAATATATCAATTGGAATATGGTCATTGACAAGAAAAACAAGATATCTACTATTCAACAAAGCTGCATCTAGCGATCCATATTGCATCTTGTTCCATGATGCCAATCTTGTCAGTGGTCATTATGAACCACTAATGTATAGAAAATTATCTATATGAAATCTTGGAGGACCTCATATTTTCTTGTTCCTCATTTGCAAAGACCTTGAATCAAAATGGAAACGAATTATGCATCGTATACACTGCCATGGCTTGCAGATAGCGACAACTATTGCATCTAGTTGTGGACATAGTCTATTCAATGTAATTTTCTATTTGGTGGAAACAAAGTTCGATGTGTAGTCGCTGCGTCTTTACACTGTACAATCATTTTGCAATGAAATTATAGGTAGTAGCCAACATGATTTTATCTTCTTGCATCAACACCTTTCGCCATATCTCCTAGAAAATATGTCGACAATTGGAAGTTGGCAAGAATATCTTGTAAACATGGCACTGCCATATGAAAAAGGAAATGTAGAGGGTGGAAGATTCTGTTTGCAATGGCTATCTATCATATTCAGAGTAAATATCTAGGTCTGGTCGACCCTTCCAGATGGCACTGTCCATTCCTGGTGTATTGATTCAGACTACGATCAAACAATTGACATCATCTTGTTGAAAACATATACACCACATATCCATTATCAACCTTTGATGGGAAATACTACTGGTTTAGGTTCCACTGTCCATGCCACCCAAGCCGCATCGAAAATGCATACGCGTAGCATGCTATTTAATGAGAATGAAACTCATCCTAGTTGTGATGAGGCCATACAAGGCTTAAACAAAAAACATAGACTAACTTATCACAACTGAAAAAGGTCATACGTGAGAGAAAAAAATACATTGGTGGTATAGGAAATACTACCAATTCAAGGTTCAATGTCAATGCTAGCCAAACCACATCAAATCTGCATAAGCGTCGCATGCTATTTAATCAGAATGAAGCTCATCCAAGTTTCCATGAATTCATCTTGACCTTGAACAAAAAATGTAGACTAACTTATCACAACTTGAAAAAGGTCATATGTGAGAGAAAAAAATACATTACTACGCTTCCTTCTAGACAGAAACTGACATATCACAACCTAAAAAAAATTGTTTGTGCACAACACAATCACATTTTCTCTTTTTTTGCTGAGCACAAACATCACATGTCGAATGACAAAGAACATAACATTTTTCATCATCAAGACGGTGAGTATGTAATGCTCATAAGAAATGTCTCTTCCACCTCCAACATGAGTTCTCAACAAGTGGAACTAGTTTCCAGTGGCAAGCATAAGTTAACCTACCACATCTTGAAAACACATATACGTGAGAGAAACATGTACGGTCACATATCCCACTATGGTCATGGCACTGAACGAGAGGAAACAAACACATTTCATGGGCTATAATAAACACCATGCACTGCTACCAATGAAAACCAACAAACACTTTCTACACATACTTCCCTACGAAAGAAAGATGAAAAAAAAATCTATATGAAACAAATCAAACACACACGTTCCATTGCATGTGCAATTTGCGATCAATTTAATTTCACAAAAAACACTAAGTATTTCACGTCTGATTTGGAAGAAGAATACCTCCGCTTGACACTAAATGATAAAACATTTTCTAGTGGAAATATTTGTCTTCCATGCAAACAGACGCTTGAAAATGGAAAATTTCCACACTTTGCAACGCCTGACCAAATAAGATGTAATAAACCACTACTATATGTAACTGCACTTACAGAACTTGAAGAGAGACTTGCGTCTCTGCGAATTGCATTTGCACAAATCAGACCCTGGGGCTATAAACGACCCCAAATGGGCTTAACATGATCAATTATTAGTGTGCATGTCCAACTAGATGTTGTGCAAAAATCTTTGCCACAATTCATTAGCAATACAATGGAAATTGTTGTGGCTCTCAAAATACGTTTGCAATACAAGAATGCATATTAGACAGGTAAAGTGTGTGTGCATGTTGTCATGAAAGAATTAAAATAATTGTGTTCCAGGGCCCTATACAAAGAACAAAACATTTCTATAAATGAGAACTGGAACAATGTTCTTGGAGAAGGGGATGATAACTCTATAGAGACTCTTGAAACTGCTAGTTAATTTGATACAAGTGATGAATCAGAGAATTAAAAACCTGTTGAAACATTGATACATGGATTCACTGACTCACATCACATTTGTGACTTGCAAGACAAGATTGTCGAAATTGCACCTGCTAAGGGGCAACACCCACTTGGAATATTCAAGGACAAATTTGTTGAGGAAATGAACTTCCCAACCCTGTTATATGGAGATCCACGTCCCAGTGACAATACAAAATGATTCAGTTACCAAAAAATAGTTCGATGGGAGTTGCTACATTCAAATGGTGACTTCTCCTGTCACATAACAAATTTGTTTTTCAAAACAATGCGCATAATAATAGAGCAAGTGTTGTCTTGCATGTGGGTGTGAATAAGAAAAGGCCAGCTACAAGGAAGAAAGTTGTTGGCCAAAGATGTCAAGTACAAAGTAAACCTAGAAAAAATCTTGAAATCTGATATTGGATACATAGATTTCAAAAACATTCGCATATCTCCTGACTATTTGCAACAAAACAAGAAATTTGTTTTTGAAATGATCCGACAATTGGGACCGCCAACATTTTTCATCACATTTACAAGTGCAGAGCATCGTCGGGATCCGTTGGTGGTTGCAGTATCTTACTTGCATATGAACATGAAACAGAAAAAACTAACTGATACACTGGAAAATGATGACATTGACTACCTCATAAGAAAATACCTAGTGACATGTACTTGCTACTATATATATAGAATAAATGATTTGAGACAATTGATATGCCATGATGAAACATTTTTCGTAAAAATATCAGACTACTTTTTTGAGACTGAATTCCAGAATAGGGGGAGTGAGAATGACCACACACTGTTGTGGATAGAAGGTGCACTGGTCTATGGAACTGACAAAAACTCACAGATCGAGCAGTTTGTGGACAAATACATTACATGCAACACAAGTCATTTGGATCTAGAACTTGCCAAATTTCATAGACATTATCATACAAAAAGTTGTAAAAAACAAAAAAACTCACATTGCAGATACAACTTCCCTGTGCCACCAATGAGAACAACAATAATCATAGAGCCATTTAGTTTAGAGGACAATGTTTTCATTGAGAAATCTAAATCATTTTACTCATTTCTAGAACAACGAGACTTTGATGAGTTAATGAGCTTCGACGACTTCTTAACAGAGCTAAATCTAACAAAAGATGAGTACATCCAAGCCATACAATGTACGCTTAAACAACCGACAGTTTTCCTTAAACGAAAACTTTCCCATATTTGGAGCAACAGTCTCTCCAAGGACATGCCAGTTATGTGGAATGAAAATAAAGATGTGCAGTATGTCCTCAATTCATATGCTGCAACGTCATACTGTACCTCATATATGACAAAGGTTGACAAATCTATTACAAGTGCATTTCGAAGCATACACAGATAACATGAAATAATTCATATTGATGCTATGCAAATGATACGTACGTTTGGAAATACATTACTTAATATTAAACAAATGTCTTCTCAACAAGCAATCCACATTACACTTTCCCTGCCCCTCAATTGTAGTTCAAGGAAATGTGTCTTCATAAACACTTCTCCACTTGAGAAAAACACATTTGTGCTTAAACCAACATATTTGATAGATCAAGAGCCTGGAAATTCAGAGGACATGATATGTCTCTCTATTATTGATTGTCTCCTCCAACGTCCATCTTCTATTAAGAATATATTCTTAGCAAAATTTGTATCACATTACAAAAACAATGGTGCACCCATATAAAAAATAAACTCTTTGTCAAATAAAACAAACATATTGACTATGAAAACTATTGTAGATAAAAACTGTTGTTATATGTTCCATTCGATGAAAACAAAAACACATTAAAACATAAATTCCCTACATGGGAAGCTACATATATTTCCTCTGAGACTATAGTGAAAACCAATGAATCTAGATTTACATACAATGTTAATCCAACATGGGGTGATTTAGAAAGTGTAGTTAATGAACTAGAAAACCATGACAATCTTGATGAGACATTCACAAACCGTAAAACAACTAGAACTCCCTGTGAGTCCTATGACTTGCAAGCAGATTTGCCTCATCCTCGAGCAGGTGACATTGAAAAATGTATCAATCTTGGTTTTCATGTTACAAAACATCCTTTCCTTATTTAAAATAATGAATATCACATAATCAAACATCTGTTGAATCGAGAACATCAAACAACTCTAAAGGACATTGCACTTAAAAAATGCTTGAACATGCACACTCTTGTGCAGTTGTTCCTTACAGGCGGAGTGGGAACATGCAATACATTCACAATGAAAACACTATTCCAAATGCTTATATGAATCTATGATTCAAACAATTCCTCTTATCCTATGAAACCAAAGGGACTAATAGTTGCATACACAAGAAAAGTTGCGTATAATGCATGTGGAACAACAATCCACTCTGCATTTTTTATTCCTTTTAACAAGTCACAGTTTCTTCCACTCAACAAGGAAATGTTAAATACCTTGTCTAAGCTTTATGACGAACTACAAATTGTCTTCATATATGAGTGATCCGTCAGGATTTTTCGAATGACTATGGTTGAGTTTTATTCGCATGCATTAATTGATCATTGGGAAACTTTTAACGAAAGAGAGGAAAAGAAAATGAATTATACAGCCATTAACATAAGTTCAGATCTTGAAAAACAATGAAAACAACAAACCATAATGCACAAGTTTGATAACGGAGTTCGGCAACTTTGCCTATGTCTCCGGGCCTTTTCTCTGTGAGGGAGGCTTCTTGATTTCTTTTCAAAATCTTATTAGTACATCTTTACAATGCCAATTGGCTTCTAGACTGATCTGGTCTTGTTCGCCATGATCTCTAGAATCTTTCACAACTTACGACACCTGAAACGGATGTCTCGAGCTCTCAGAAATCGTCCGACAGCATCTCTACCTCAACAGCTTCCTTGCCTCAAACTAGCTTAGACTTGGCTTTGCCTCAGCATCTCTGCTCTCCAAAACCGTCCAAAAACTCTTCAAAGGCTCTCTAATCTTTCCAAATGGCCTCAACATGGCCTTGGTTAAATAGTGGGAAAGTTGGTTGTCAATCTCCAACTTCCTCCCAAGAATTAGGCTCTAAAAAAGCCCAATAACCCTTAAAAATGAGTTAATTACATTAAAAATAATAACCAAAGTGGTTATAAAACCCACTTTGTAACCATATGGTAGTTGAAATATGGGCTAAGCCCCTTTTTGGCATAGCGCGCGCCCTCTTAAACGGTCACATGGGCGTAATATGGCCAAGCGCTTAGCCCTTTGGGCTAGCGCTGGCCTTACCCCTTTCGCGCGCTTGCACTTGGTCATATAGACTTTACATTGGACCCGTGGGCTTATATATAACCGTTGTAATTTAAACCATAGGTTATAATCCCCGCGCGAATTATATTAACACATTATATATAATATACAATGCATATTTGAAACCCCGCGCATTATAACATATAACTATATGTTATGGTTTAAAACTTTATGTTATGGGTCGGGGCTAAGCCCCGACCCGCCCCCTTTCCATACATTACAAAACATAAGTTTAAATATATG
>JASDQU010101388.1:443162-457201 GCA_032191745.1 Picea mariana
TTCAAATTCATGGGAGTTAAGCATTTTTATGAATATTCAATTCAAATTTGGTGGGAAAAACAATGATTTTAATCCTTGTATTTTGCTTATTGTCGATTGATTTACCTGCATAATTATCTAGAAAATTGTAATTACATTTGGTTTATAACTTTATACTCATTGCAATTGTCTTACACTGACCGATTTGCAACAAAATTGATTTTCTCTGTTTGTTCCTAATAATTAATCATTACAACCTTCTGGCCTCACCCTATTACCAGATGGGGTACATATAAGTTAATTATTTGTTACACTGTTTTTTTTTTGCCTTGAATATACAACGGTGGGTTCTTTCCAACCTCAATACTGACATATTCGAGAAACTATGGTTCCTTTCAATTGCAATGCTAGTAGATTCAAGCCCGGGTCCTTGACGAGAAATTTGATCACCTATTTAAGTAGTTATGGCTTCCACTACTGGATGCATAACATACTGCATCAAAGTGTGTAGATTTCAGGACTAGTTTATTCATGTGGTAATTTAGGGTATTCTAGAATATTGTGGCCAATAACAAAAAACAAATTATTTTTTGATGGTGAACTATGGATTTTTAGTTTCTATAGTTAGTTCTTGTGCGGATAAAAAATGTTGAATATGTTTCTTCATCGTATTGAATAGAATTTATATTAACAAAATGTGTCCACACTGTACAATAAAAGATTAGAAAAATAATTGGTTCCAGGCAGCCATATCATGGAATCCATAGATAATAACAAACCATCCAAAATTAACTCGATGGGATAGCTCGATTGGTCAAGTGCTTTGAGCTTCTTGCAGGAGGTCATGCGGTCGATTCCTTGGGATGTCTACCTCCATTGTGTGCTTCATTGGATGTACCTGACAGGTTAGGTGATGTAATCATCACTGATCGGTTTGCACCATAGTAGCAAGATTTGAGCATGAATATGATTTGGTACGGACAAAATACAAAATGAAAAAATCCAGTGTGTCTCAAATGCAGAAGTAGTCATCTCATACATATAAAAACATGCATTTTAAAAGTTAAAAATATATTTAAACATTTTGATCCTATGAGCTATCATTAACCATTCCACTCAAGTTAATGAACAATCGAACTACACCATACAATGTGGTAGTGTGCTAAAAAATTAGAACGCCCAATCAACATACTTAAAATCATGTATGTGTAGTAGACAAAAGTTATAACGCATGGAGTCTTACCTGATTTATTTTGTTTGGAGTTTGGATGACGTGAAATGAAACAAAGAAAGTGTGCCCTATTATCGCACAAATTGTTGATTGAGAAAAATCAACCAACAAGCATCACCAATGTAACACAACTGGGAGAAAGAATCACTGACACCTTAGAAATTACTCCCCTCATTTTAGTGATAGATGATTCCACCACAAGGGAGGCTTCCCAGTGAACTTAAGGGAATGGATAATGGAGATCAATGGATTTGCAAAGATCCTTGTTTTGGTCACTAGATGGAGATGTTGAGGGCTTGAAGAAGAGTTCGTTGGGAAAATATGCGAGCTAATCTTGAAAAGTACCTGCAAAACCATTGCTAGAACAATTATCCCAAGATCAAACATCAAGTAAAACTGCCTCAAAACACTAGGTAGAAAAACAAGAAAGCCTGTTGTCCCAAAAATTTGCAGCAAACTGAAGATTATATCAGCAAGAGAAGATAATAACATCTGCAAGAATTTACCCTCAAAATCACCAACAAATGATAGCAAATGAAAGCTTATGACTAGTAGATAATATTCCAATATTTAAACCACAACTTCGACGGTCGAAATGTGTTGTAAGTAAGTGTTATCAACATAATATAATCAGCCCTGGATGGTTGTAGAAAATTTTTCCTACAGCAACAATAATTCACCATAGAAATCAAAAAATAAGAATGCCAATTTGTAGCCTTTAATTAGTAGATCACTTTGCAATTTTCAAGCACAAAATTCTATGGTGAACTAGTTTGTAAACAAGAGTAAGAGAGAGGGTTTGTTGCAGCCCTAATGGATGTAACTTAAAAGTTATTACAACAGTAAGAAAACATTCAAGACCTCAAGACTTATTAGCATGAAATGATAGCTTAGAGAATGAATAAGTCATCAAAAAACCAATCAATATCAAGGGAGCATTAATCATGTTTTCCAATGCATTAGTGCCTTATCTACTGGGAAATGGAGTCACAACATTAAAAAGTATGTTAGGATGGTAAAGGAAACAAAACTGGATTGAAATTTGATATCTATGTTTTGAGGCTTTATGAAACTAGATCGTATTATAATTGAGGTTATTGAGTTTTATTTTCTGACATGGGTAGTGTCCAAAGTTAAATTTTTCTTGGGGTAGTTCCCAAAGTATCTAAGAGAGTTTATATCATATGATCCATAACCGTTAAGAAAACATCTAAGTATTTTTCAATTGTGCTTACATAGTGTTAGCATTCATCGAGATGGATTTCTTGTTGATTCAACATCTCTAGTTACGAGGCCCTTGTGCATGTTTTCCACCTTACTACCAAAAGAACCTAATAAATGGATGTTTTCGCTTCTAGAGATCTCAATTGACAACACAACCCATCCCAATGATTAATCATGAGGAACAACATGGGTGTAAAGGTTTTTCCAATAGAAAAGTAGGTTTTATGTCGTAATCACCTGGCTGATGTGTTAATGCTTTCCCTCTCTTCAATATTGTACCTGTTTGATGCTTCTGCATGTTTTGTGGATTGTTTTGATGTCCTGGCTAACAATTTTTTTGTTGAAAGTGATACATGCCCTGAGGGGCTACAACACATAGAGAAAACTTCCTTGAAGTTAGGTGCTATGTCTTAATGATCCGTCAGGATTTTTCGAATGACTATGGTTGAGTTTTATTCACATGCATTAATTGATCATTGGGAAACTTAACGAAATAGCGAGAAAAGAAAATTCATTATACAACCATAAACATATTTTCAGATCTGAAACAATGAAAAAAACAGCAAACCATAATGCACAAGTTTGATAACGGAGTTCGGCAACTTTGCCTACGTCTCCGGGCCTTTTCTCTGTGAGGGAGGCTTCTTTATTTCTTTTCGAAAGCTTATTAGTACATCTTTACAATTCCTATTGGCTTCTAGACTGATCTGGTCTTGTTCGCCATGATCTCTAGAATCTTGCACAACTTACGGCACCTGAAATGGATGTCCCGAGCTCTCAAAAATCGTCTGACAACATCTCTACCTCAACAACTTCCTTGCCTCAAACTGGCTTAGACCTGGCTTTGCCTCAGCATCTCTGCTCTCCAAAACCATCCAAAAGATCTTAAAAGGCTCTCTAATCTTACCCAATGGCCTCAACATGGCCTTGGTTAAATAGTGGGAAAGTTGGTTGTCAATCTCCAACTTCCTCCCAAGAATTAGGCTCTAAAAAAGCCTAATAACCCTTAAAAATGAGTTAATTACATTAAAAATAATAACCAAAGTGGTTATAAAACCCACTTTGTAACCATATGGTAGTTGAAAAATGGGCTAAGCCCCTTTTGGCATAGCGCGCGCCCTCTTAAATGGTCACATGGGTGTAATATGGCCAAGCGCTTAGCCCTTTGGGCTAGCGCTGGACTTACCCCTTTCGCGCGCTTGCACTTGGTCGTATGGACTTTACATTGGACCTGTGGGCTTATATATAACCGTTGTAATTTAAACCATAGGTTATAATCCCCGCGCAAATTATATTAACACATTATATATAATATACAATGCATATTTGAAACCCCGCGCATTATAACATATAACTATATGTTATGGTTTAAAACTTTATGTTATGGGTCGGGGCTAAGCCCCGACCCGCCCCCTTTCCATACATTACAAAACATAAGTTTAAATATATGCGGTTTGGAATATCAAACAAGGAACATGGGTTGGCCGATTGGTTAGCGGAAGTTTGTCAAATCGTTACAATGGCGGAGGTCCGGGGTTCGAATCCCCCGGGCCACAACAATTTTTAACATAGCCCACATTGGCAAAACCCGGGGTGCCACGTGGCAGCCTGTGATTGGGCCACATGGCACCTTACCACTCGCCCAAATGATGCCACGTGTTGATCAATGATTCGTCCACGTCACCTGCTACATCAGCATGCCATACTGCCACATCATCCGCCATGTAATCCTTCTGCGTCATCTGTCGTACGATGCTGACGTCATCCCGTGCCACGTATCACCCTTCTAGTGGTGACACATGTCACCTCGGGATTGGTCCAATCGTACGCCCAAAACGCCAAATCTACCTGACACGTGTCAAGTTCTGAGGCTGCCACGTGTCACTATACGGAAGCCGCCACGTCAGTGTATGGAATCGCCACGTTTCACTATATGGACTGACACGTGTCCTGTACGGACAGGTATAGTCAGCATCCCAAATTTTTGCTTGTTTGGCTCAACGGACAGAATGCGATATCTTCTTCATATGGACTCCGTTTGACATAAAAATTATACCACTGGAATCAGGAAGACGAGTCGGACGCAATGGTGTTGGTTTCGTCGGATTCTGAGCACTTTCATTTTTGAGCATTTTTCATGCCCTGATAGTCTTCTGAATCCGATTTCGGATCACACCTCCCCACAATAAGACCTTTTGGTCCCCAAAAGGTTACAGACCACTCATCAAGCTCGGGATAGGCCACCCGACTTGCTCTTTGTCTCTGAAAGATGATTACATCAGGGGAAGCAAAACACAATGAAGTTGAGACATCCACTTCTGGCAGAACCAAGTGACTGCTTTCCTCCCTTCACAGTGTTCTTCTTGCTTCGCTGGTAATCCTTCCTCCTTCATGGGTGCATGCAAAATCCTCTTGCCCTTCTTTGGACGAAGCTCCGGATTAAGCTTCCAACAGCTAGCCTTTTGATGACCACTCTTGTTACAAAACGTGCAACGAGTCTTTGGCATCCAAACTTGCTTAACCTTCTCCTTCTTTCATTGTGGACTCGAGCCTTTACGTCGTGTTTCCTTCTTGGACGACATAGGTTTCCTGTACAAATTTTGTCTCTTCCAACACTTGGAAACACAATGCTTAGTTGAATGACAGTAAGCACATGGATAACGTTTCCACAAGTTCCGGTTTACTTGATTATGCTTGTTATAATCAAAAGGAGAATTAACAAAAACATGACCATTATACCTTCCATGCTGATCTTCACTTTTCTTTGGAGACGACTTGCATTCACTACCATAGTCCTGAAGTGGTGCGCCATTTCCTTTTGTGAAGTGTTCCTGCAATGTCTTAAGTTGGCCATTTGAAGCATCACTGGCTTCCGAAGTTTTGGAACCCATCTTGGAAGACTCTCCAAGGTCCCCTCTTTCATATCCCAATCCTAAGTATCGAGGTATTTCCTCAACCTCAATAGGGTTTACAATGCCTTGACCTCTACATCCAAGGCCCTTTCCTTTTTCATAGCCCATCTTGGTTAATATTCTCAAACCTACACCTTTTGTGTGTTTTTCGAATTCACCAAAACCAACTTGATGAGAATGAGGAATATTTGCTAAGAAACCTTCACTGCATACCTCAGATATGTTGTCTAAAATAGATGTAGAAGGCACTTCCTTCAATTCTTCTTTCCCCTTGTTGTTCTTTGAAGCTTTCACTTGAACCGTGCTCTTTCGTTCCAAGTAGTCTTCATACAACACCTTCACCATCTCGGCCATGGAAAACACCGAATCTCTGAACTTCTTCTCATCTTGAGAAAGTCCTCCTGTAGATTCCATTTTCCTCCTTAAGATGTGCTCTTCCCTAGCTAACATGAAAAACTCAAATCCAAACATCAACTAGCTCTGATACCACTTGATCCGTCAGGATTTTTCGAATGACTATGGTTGAGTTTTATTCGCATGCATTAATTGATCATTGGGAAACTTTTAACGAAAGAGAGGAAAAGAAAATGAATTATACAGCCATTAACATAATTTCAGATCTTGAAAAACAATGAAAACAACAAACCATAATGCACAAGTTTGATAACGGAGTTCAACAACTTTGCCTACGTCTCCGGGCCTTTTCTCTGTGAGGGAGGCTTCTTGATTTATTTTCAAAAGATTATTAGTACATCTTTATAATGCCAATTGGCTTCTAGACTGATCTGGTCTTGTTCGCCATGATCTCTAGAATCTTGCACAACATACGGCACCTGAAACGGATGTCCCGAGCTCTCAGAAATCGTCCGACAACATCTCTACCTCAACAGCTTCCTTGCCTCAAACTGGCTTAGACCTGGCTTTGCCTCAGCATCTCTGCTCTCCAAAACCGTCCAAAAAATCTTCAAAGGCTCTCCAATCTTTCCAAATGGCCTCAACATGGCCTTGGTTAAATAGTGGGAAAGTTGGTTGTCAATCTCTAACTTCCTCCCAAGAATTAGGCTCTAAAAAAGCCCAATAACCCTTAAAAATGAGTTAATTACATTAAAAATAATAACCAAAGTGGTTATAAAACCCACTTTGTAACCATATGGTAGTTGAAATACGGGCTAAGCCCCTTTTTGGCATAGCGCATGCCCTCTTAAACGGTCACATGGGCATAATATGGCCAAGCGCTTAGCCCTTTGGGCTAGCGCTGGCCTTACCCCTTTCGCGCGCTTGCACTTGGTCGTATGGACTTTACATTGGACCCATGGGCTTATATATAACCGTTGTAATTTAAACCATAGGTTATAATCCCCGCGCGAATTATATTAACACATTATATATAATATACAATGCATATTTGAAACCCCGCGCATTATAACATATAACTATATGTTATGGTTTAAAACTTTATGTTATGGGTCGGGGCTAAGCCCCGACCCGCCCCCTTTCCATACATTACAAAACATAAGTTTAAATATATGCGGTTTGGAATATCAAACAAGGAACATGGGTCGGCCGATTGGTTAGCGGAAGTTTGTCAAATCGTTACAATGGCGGAGGTCCGAGGTTCGAATCCCCCGGGCCACAACAATTTTTAACATAGACCACATTGGCAAAACCCGGGGTGCCACGTGGCAGCCTGTGATTAGGCCACGTGGCACCTTACCACTCGCCCAAATGATGCCACGTGTCGATCGATGATTCGTCCACATCACCTGCTACATCAGCGTGCCATACTGCCACATCATCCGCCACGTAAGCCTGCCGCGTCATCTATCGTACGATGCTGACGTCATCCCGTGCCACGTGTCACCCTTCTAGTGGTGACAGGTGTCACCTCAGGATTGGTCCAATCGTACACCCAAAACGCCAAATCTGCCTGACACGTGTCATGTTCTGAGGCTTCCACATGTCACTGTACGGAATCCACCATGTCACTGTACAGAATCGCCACGTGTCACTGTACGGACTGACATGTGTCATGTACGGACTATACGGATAGGTACAGTCAGCATCCCAAAATTTTGCCTGTTTGGCTCGGCGGACAGAATACGATATCTTCTTCATACGGAATCCGTTTGACATAAAAATTATACCACCGGAATCAGGAAGACGAGCTGGACGCAATGGTGTTGGTTTCGTCGGATTCCGAGAACTTTCATTTTTGAGCATTTTTCTTTCCCTGATAGTCTTCTGAATCCGATTTCGGATCAATGAGGCATATTTGATTGGAAGTCGCTTCTTGTATTCCATTGAAAACCGACTAAGAAACATAAAACATGTGCACATGAAATACTTTGGAAACATTTACATGATATTCCGTGGGGATCTTTACCAGACACAACCCATCCAAGATTCTTTGATATTTGAAAAACCTACGGTCAACATGAAAACAATGATGCATTACTTATGGAAAGACAATATAAAATTATTTGAATTACATACTACAATGTTCCAGATAACTGAAACATTTATTTCAATTCTGAATAGAATGCAGACAAACAACCAAACACATGATGACTTAACACATATCAATTCTAGGTGCATGCGACCTACACCAATAGACCCAACCTTCCCTTACCTGTTCTACACGAATAGGGATGTTGCAATTCATAACAGGTACATGCTATTACTCATGCCTGGTGATGATACCATCATCAATTCAATTGACCTCGAAGAAGACAACCATGGAAATGTGCCACGTCATGAACATATAACCACTTTTCCTTTGCAACTTGTCCTGAAATTCGACATGTTGGTTGAAATATATGCCTACAACTATGATTCACAAGATGGATTGGTTAGTGGTGCAAATGAAATACTCAAAGGCTATACCAAAATAGAAAAACTTGATCTCCTTGGATTAAGTTCCATGAATCACATATAGGCTACCGACAAGCAAACAAGTTGGATTATCTATATAATTCAAACACTGCAAGCGATTGGACACCTACCTTGTGAATATCAAAACTAGTATCGATATCAGAAAAGACAAGTAGACTGAATATTCGAAAATAGTTTCCAATTAAACTTGCATGTGCATGTACAATCCACAAATCACAAGGACTAACACTTGATAGTGTTGCATTTGACCCTGTTGGAATTTGAATACATGGACTTGTATACACAACACTATCCCAGGTCATAAGTATATAATCCTTGTATTTACTAGGTCCTCTTACAAAAGATAACTTCAAAGTCAAACACAAAGTTGATATTGAGATGCAACGCCTTAGGACTACCACAAAGTGGCATCTGCAGTATGATTACCAATCCATACAAACAAAGTCATATGTATCGATTCTCTCACTTAAAACACACAACCTACATGCACACATGGATGATATACTCAATGACTATGACACAATGCAATCTGATATTCTGTGCTTACAGGAAACATACATGACATTATGCATGTAAAACAAGCAATTTCCAAATCACAATTGCATATCGAATTACATTACACATGGGGTGATGATCTTGGTGAAAAAACATGTAACAATTTTGGAATTTTGAAGAAAACAATGTTGAGATGGTGCTTACAAAATCATTTCTCCATGAATCATAAATTGCAATACTAAATCTCTATGCTACTCCACATGCAACGTTCTCCAACATACTAAATGTTATTTCCAATGCATTAGACCTTTTTCATCTGAACGAAACCATTGTCATTGTAGGAGACTTCAATATTGACATGCTACAAAATAATGCCAGAACAAAAGAATTGGAAAACTACATGTGCAAATACAGTCTCCACTTTCTTTTGAACAACATAAACCATGTACAAAACACACTTATTAACCATGTATGGTCGAATGTGTCCATTTCTCAATAGAACGTATTTATCTTAGACACATACTATTCTGATCACGATACAATTGGTATTGCACTTGAATTATGAGATATACATCAAACATATTGCAAAATCATATTTCTATGTTTCAAAGCATATCTGTCTAGCTTGTTGCAGAAAACCAAGTTATCCAACATCTTAGTTTTCCCTGGTTTGTACACATACTGGTATGATCACGATACAATTGGTCTTGCACTTGAATTATGAAATATACATCAAACATATTGCAAAATCATATTTCTATGTTTCAAAACATATCTATCTATCTTGTTGCAGAAAACCAAGTTATCCAACTTCTTAGTTTTCCCTAGTTTGTAATTGATTTTGGACACAAAAAAAAATTACACAAAAATTTATATATACACAAACATGGATGAACAAAAAAAAAAAAGGTACATTCTTCTAACACTATCTGTTATTCTATTCCTTTTATTCTATTTTATTTACTCTCTGTACATATTCCTTGCTTTTTCTTTACATGTCAACTTATTTTGATGTCCATTTTGTTTTGTACTTTTTTTCATAGAAACAAAGAGGAAAATTGGACAAGGCAAATAACTCTTAACCAGAAATGTAAAAGAATCTATGCAAAGGTGGATACTTCTACCCTGATTCCATATCCAATTGTTTTTCATTTACTCTGTCTATATTTGTTGTACTGGTTTGCAGTTCTGTTTTTTTTTCCTTCGATACTCCATATCTTCCTGTATATTAACTTATCTTCATGTCAAATGTATTTTTTGTGTTGTTATGTTGAAATAAATAAATTTGTACTTCATTTTGTTTTTCATGTGTTCCTACGTAGCAACTTGCTTTTATGTCCATTGTATTCTATGTATTGCTACATTGAAACAAGGACACAGTAATTGAGCAGAAGGATGGAGCCTTATGTGCCACATCTCAAAACGTTGGAGTACAATGTGTCATAGAAAATGCAATGCGTATTCTTGAGACTAAGAGGTATGGTTACAAAAAACTCTGATCTGCATACGTTGTCCAATTTGTCCAGCTACATTCCATGGCTGAGAATGTTTTTCCCATAGTTGATGTGTTTCTATCGCTTTATAATTATCACACTAAGTGTTGTTCTGTGAGGCATATAGTTCTTTTCTCCCTTTAGTTTTCCTCTTCTATACTTATCTGTTTTCCCTTTTCTTCTTCCCCTCTATTATTTGTTTCTAGTTCTATACTTAGTCCCATGTCTATGCTCGCAGGTTCCCGGGATGGCAGAGTGAGAAATTTTGTGTCCCTCTACATCTTTACATCACGAGTCCGATCGACCACCGTTCGTTTTCATACTTGGCCAATTTTATGGCTGCGGGTTCCTGTGTAGGTGCCATCGAACTCTCATGCCTCGTGTTCACGGTTTACATCTTGCACCCGAAAATTTGGTGATCTACAATTCGACCCTGGACTCGAACCCCCAAGCATCACTCTACCTATGACGACTTCATTTGAATGCTTTCATGTAAATGTGCCAAGTCATATATTTTGTCTATTGCTTGTTGAGATAGATATAAACAACATCTCTTTTATCTTGAACCAGGGTCTGTTGATATCCAACTATATTCCATGGATGAAAATAATTTTCCCATAGTTGATGTGTTTCTATAGCTTGATAATTATTAGATTAAGTGTTCTTGTGCGACACATACAATTATTTTCTCCCTTTATTTTTCCTATTCTATACTTACACATTCTTCCCTTTTCTTCTTTCCCTGTATTATCCATTTATGTTTCTATGCTTAGTCACATATTTATGTTCACGGGTTCCAAGGGTGGCGGAGTGAGAAATTCTACATATGTCTATATCTTCACATCACGCGTCCGATCATCCGTCGTTCGTTCCATAATTAACCAATTTTATTGCCGCGGGTTCCTGCGTAGGCACTATCGAACTCCCATGCCCCGTGTTCAGGTATACATATTGCACCCAAAAATCTAGTTATCTACAATCCCACCTCAGAATCCTCGAACTCGCAAGCCTCACTTTGCCTATGATAACTCCTTTTGATAGCCCTGCCTTTCCATACTTAAGACCAGGTGTTGTTCTGTGACGCATAAAATTCTTTATTCCCTTTGTTTTTCTCTTCTATACTTGCCATTTTTTCCCTTTTCTTCTTCCCCTCTATTATCCATTTATGCTTCTATACATAGTCGGATGTCTATGCTCACGGGTTCCCAAGGTTGCAGACTAAAAAATTATATATCCATCTATTTATTCACATCACGAGTCCGACCAACTGTTGTTCATTTCCATACTTAGCCAATTTTATGCCCGTCGATTCCCAGCTAGGCCCTATGGAACTCTCATGCTCCATAGTTGATGTGTTTCTATCGTTTGATAATTATCAAACATAGTGTTCTTGTGTCAAGCATAAAGTTGTTTTCTCCCTTTCTTTTTTCCTTTTCTATACTTAGTCGTATTTCTATGATCGCAGGTTCCTAGGTGGTAGACTCACAAATTCTATATCCATCTATATCATGACATCACGATTCCAACCGACCGCTTTCGTTTCCTTACTTAGCCAATTTTATGGCCGCGGGTTTCCAAGTAGGCGTTATCGAACTCTCATGCCCCGTGTTCGGAGTATACATCTTGCACCCAAAACTTGGTTGATCTACAATTCGACCACAGACTACTTGAATTCACAAGCATGACTATACCTATGATGACTTCGTCTGACTGCCCCACCTTTCCATACTTAGTCGTTTCTTCAAAGTTTCGCAGGTTCACGGACTCTCAGGTTCAAAAAATTATCAAAGCATTTATCACTCCCCTCCATCCCCGCCACCTTCGCCCCTTCCCAATGAAAATTAATTATGATTTTACAAGTGAAATTTCACCACAGATGTTCGAAAATATTGGCATTAATAAGTAGAAAGATCGAGGACATCTCCCATTAAAATGCATTAATGGGATAATATTATGGAATCTGATTAGTTTCTTTCTGTCAATCTTGAATTCACAAAAAAATGTGGATTATTTTAGTTTTTTTAAGGCATCATCATAGCAGAATGTAATATTGTGTTGGCCCACTGTCATCTACAAAGGTGTTGACATGATGCCCCTCTTTAGTATTGTGTATATATGATGCAGGAGCATTGCTCCACCTCAGCAAATGCACCAACACACAAACATGCAGATGCACAACAGAGGAAGGGAGAGGCACCGACCCTCCCATTTTTTAATTTTGAAATATGATCCAATATGGATTTTCATGTTATAAAGATGATAAATGATAGGCCATGCCTTTGTACAGGTAGTGGGTAGGGTTTCCTTAAAGGGTTACCTATAGCAGGTCTAGATCGTAGTCAAGTCTGGATAAAAATTTATGGAATGTAGTCATAGGAGTATGGTGTCATAACTGAGACAGTGATAGCACTAAGGTGGTGAAGAGGGTAAGCTTGTAGGGGGCCTCTTTTGTAATTAGGAGACTCGAGAGATATAACAGAGAGTCTTAAGAGACTTAGGATAACTCAAGAGAGGTCTCATAAGTAGAAATTAGTATAGAGTTAGAATAGGAGAAAGAACCAGGACTCTGTTGAAGTCCAATTTTTGTAAACATCTGTATAGACACACAGAGATAATAGAAAAATAGTTTTTCCTGCATTTCGTGTGTTTATGTAATTTCATGAATGAATTTTGTGGATGTATGATAAGTTTCATTTGTAGTAGGAGATAGATTTATTTAATCTTCATTGAGTTTTATAATATCGTTATGGATTATTTAGGCTGTGCAAGGAGTGCACAACAAAACATTTGAGGTTTTGTAGCCACCGCAAGGAGTGTGCATCTGAACTCTTCGGAGTCAAAAATAAATTTATAGGAGGTGACACTAGAGCGATCACAAACTCAAGAGGAACCTCAAGGTTACTGAATACCTTAGGGGGGGAAACTGTGCAGAAGGAGCACAAAGAAACAGAGTTACTGACAACTCTATAGAGCTCTGTCAGGTGGGCATCGAGCGAGTGAAAGAGTGCACATGAAGAACTCTTTGTTGAGTTCGGTAAGAACCGGAGTTACTGAACACTCTGTAAGGAAGAGATCTTCAAGGTGAGCATCGATCAAGGAGATCATCAGGAGGGTGAGAAGAATTTATTTTCAAGAAATCCTTCGGATCTGAGTTTAACGAAATCCCAGATACGCAAGGAGTGTGTGGGAGATCTAAATCTTCGAGGATATCAAGCTCAAAAGGAATAATGCAAGCAGTGCATGGGAAGAAAAATTATTCTAAGTTCTAAAGCTCATAAGAGACAACACGTTCAAGAGTGTAAGCGAGACCCTAGATAGTTGGGTTCACAAGAGAAAGTTCAAAGGCCGAAAGCTTTGAACACTTTCAAAATCTTCGAAGTCGGGAGAAGGTGGAAGATCGGGAGGAGGAGCGACAAAAACCATCAGATTGGTTGAGGAGAGGAGCCTGGACCATTATATCAGTGTCTAGTGAACCAAGGAAGCACAGAGAAGAAGAATATATCTCAAGAGTTGGATCTGAGCGTAGAGGATCAACCATCGTCTGATCACGAGAAGGTGCACAAGATTTAGCATTGTGTATATGCAAGAGAGTGGACTTGCTAAAAGTATCGAAGTCCTGAAGTCATTTGGGACTATCCATCATTTGGGAGGATGCATGGTGGAAATCCATCAAGTTCAGGAAAAGACACTCCGTGAGGAACGAGCGCACAAAAGGTTGAAACACCTGAAGCCCAAAGAGCCAAAGAGCTGAGAGTTGTTGATCTGCCAAGGGACACTTGTCAACAGATTGCGAGCTCTAGGTAAGTTGTAGTG
>JASDQU010101388.1:464212-478260 GCA_032191745.1 Picea mariana
GAGAAAGTTCAAAGGCCGAAAGCTTTGAACACTTTCAAAATCTTCGAAGTCGGGAGAAGGTGGAAGATCGGGAGGAGGAGCGACAAAAACCATCAGATTGGTTGAGGAGAGGAGCCTGGACCATTATATCAGTGTCTAGTGAACCAAGGAAGCACAGAGAAGAAGAATATATCTCAAGAGTTGGATCTGAGCGTAGAGGATCAACCATCGTCTGATCACGAGAAGGTGCACAAGATTTAGCATTGTGTATATGCAAGAGAGTGGACTTGCTAAAAGTATCGAAGTCCTGAAGTCATTTGGGACTATCCATCATTTGGGAGGATGCATGGTGGAAATCCATCAAGTTCAGGAAAAGACACTCCGTGAGGAACGAGCGCACAAAAGGTTGAAACACCTGAAGCCCAAAGAGCCAAAGAGCTGAGAGTTGTTGATCTGCCAAGGGACACTTGTCAACAGATTGCGAGCTCTAGGTAAGTTGTAGTGAGGCTTCAGTTGAGAATTGAGATCACCAAAGCCTAAAGATCCGAACAAAAGCTAGATCGTTAGATCCAGGAGGGCACGTGGTGAGAGATTGTGAATTCCGGGTGAAGTCACTCCAGGAGAATGTGAAGGAGAAAGGTTTGACATCACCAAATCCCGAACAGCCGAAGCGAATGATAGTCATCGATCTGGAAGAGGACAAGTGTCACCAGATCGTGGACTTTGGAGGATTTCACTCTGGGGTTTTTGTGGAAAGAAGTTTGGGAAAGTTCTAAAGGTCAAAATGATTAAGGGTCGTTGATTTCATAGGAAGAACACAGGTCATTGATCTGCAAAGGGACATGTGGAGGATGAAGATTCACTCCATTAGACAACCATTGAACAACCATTGGATCAAGAGAGGACAGGTGTCAGAAGTTCCAACACAACTAGATTTGGGAGGATACGTGTTAGTAGATCTTCCACTCTAGAAGATAACAAGTCAACATCGATACGGATTTGAGATTTGAGACCCTCAAAGGCGGGATTCGTGGAGGAGATTCTGGATGCACATTTGAAGGGACAGGTGTCCAAGGATCTTCCACTTCGGAATATTTCCATATGAAGGAAGCAAACGTTTGAGAGTCAAAACTCCCAAAGGCCAAAAAGCCGGAATCAACGAAAACCATTGATTTAGAGGGGAGCTACTTGGAAAGAGATCACGAAGATCTGAGATCATGAGTGAAGGGAGAAGAGGTCGTTGATTGGACAGTTGGCCAGGGGTAGGTAAAGATTCGATAACAACCGTTGATCGAGAAGTAGTGTCGAGAGGTTGAAGATCAACGGTGGGGAAGAATTGCAGGGCTAGGACATGCTCAGAAGATAATGTTTCTTGAGCGGGCCACAATTTCAACTACTGCTTCGATGAAGGGATACGTGGAGACTGGAGGTGAATTGCGGGGTAAAAAGTGGGTTGGTATAAAACTATTCTTACTCGCGCCTGGAATTGCATATTTCCTCAAGGTTGTAGCCAAGGGGCATATGTAAGAAGGGGCTAGTGAGAAGGAGATAGCGCCCGCAAAGAAAAGAGCACCCATAGCGTGCAGACAGAGGGTGCGGGTATCACAGGACCCACACCTAAAGGAGAAAAAGGGGCCTGCTTATAATTGTTTTGGGTTCAATCAGGAGCCCGAAGAGTCGATCTGACTCAGAGAAAAATAAATATCCTAGACCGGGAGGTCAACAAACCCTAGTAAGTTAGGAGGTCTGCATTAGGTGGTATCATAGTGCATATTTTTAATTTCTATAGCAGAGAGTAGATAAAGAAAATACTTAGATACTAGGTGGTATTAGAGAACATAATTAATTTCTGTAGGCAAAGGAGGTAATCTTATGACATCAAGTGGTATTAGAAGGCCGAAATTTGTTTGCATACAATAGACAAAAGAGAGACGATGAAAGGAGATGATCTGATAACATTAGGTGGTATCACAAAAAATAGTTTTCCTATAGACAATAGGTGAAGGAAGAAGAGTTCTGATGCTCTGTGAGGAGGTTGTTGCATGCGCACAAGAACAACAAAAATTTAAATAGTCAGGTGAGCTGTGAAATAAGATGGAGATGCCCTCGGATTTAGAGTAATCCATAGGATTTCCAGAAGGGCAAGTAGAAGGTGGAAATGGTTACCGAAGGCCGTGGGCGTGGTCGAAGAGAAGAATGTAAGAAGAAAAGCAATCCATATATGGATCTGGAGCTTAATGAGGTAAGAGAAAGTATGGAGCAGCTGACATTAAAAATCCAACAAGATGCTAAAGCGCATTGGGTGTATGAGTGGCCCATGAAAAAAAGGTGAAGTTTCCAGTCAAGCGATTATTGGCTAGAGGACAACAAAAACTGTTAAAGAGGTGGTTGAGGTATGTTGAAAGCCTCAAATATGAAGAAGAAGTGGTTCACATCTGTGAGCCAGAAGATGGAAGGAACCTCAGTGATGAGGAGGAGGTGAGATTAGATGAAGATCTCATAAACTTCCAGGGGAGCAGAGATGGATTTTCATATTTCCAGGTGGGAAATGAAATGAGATTATTGGATTATCTCATAGACTGTCAGGAGAATAGCAGTGGGAATTCATATTGCCAGGTGGGCAATGATATGAGATTGGCAGAAGATTTCATAAACTGCCAGGTGGGAAGAAATGGAATTTCAATTTGCCAGGTGGGCAATGGAAAGAGATCAAGTGGAGGTATCGTATACTGCCAGAGGAGAAGTGATGAAAGTTCATATTTCTAGGTGGTAAATGAGATGGGATCAATTGATCTCATAGACTGCCAGGTGGGCAGAAGAGAAATCCCAAAATTTCCAGGTGGGCAGGGGGAAAGAAATGAGACTGTCGGAAAGTCTCAAGAGCTCAGAAGTGAGTTCATATCAGCAAGGAGTGTTGATGGATAAAGATTCATGTGGGTTTGCAGACCATGTGAATGAAGATGATGAAAAGTTGAATACTTTCACCATCCATAAGGAGAATCAGAGGATCATTCTGATCATTGGGGGAATTTGGATATTCCTACCAGATAGCCCAGTTGAGGCCAGAGCGTGTGAAGAAGGACAACTAGAAGAAGTTTTCAAAGAGGAAGAAATGGAGCATACACTGATGTCTACTACAACAGAAGGAGAGGAGCATTCAAAAGAATGGCCCAAATGTTTCAGCCAGGAAGCTGAAACAGAGGTGAATGTAGCACTCGAGCCTGCATAAGAAAGAGAAGCATACAACATAGACCTTGCTGATATGTATGCAGAATTGGAATCCCTAGAGAGAATGGTAATGGCCCAAATATTGCACATCCAACAAGTCAAGTTGGAATTAAATGGAGGAGCATACCAGCCAGAGGAATAGTTGGAGGGAGTTGGAGATATGCCAACACAAGAAGAGCTGACAGAAGAAACCAATATGTCAGAGAAGGAGGCTGAGCAGCAACTCACTGACGAGACTGCAGAACTAGAGCCTACAACAGGGTGGAAAGATAATTCCACAAAAGAAGAAGAAAACAATATTCAGGATCAATATTATCTACCCACCGACAAGGAAGAGTTGCAATCGAGGAGACTTTATAAGAAGAGCCAACCACTGGAGCAGTTGGATAGGGTGATAGAGAAGATCAGAGAGTTGATGTTGAGGTCAGTAGAAGTAGACAACAAAGGGAAGATGAAAATAAGAGATCCTGCCATAGCAACAGAGAAGAAACAAAAGAGGAAGCAGTAGCAACAAAAACAACATAGCTGGAGAGGAGCAGGAGGACAACTCCAAGGGAAAGTTTGGGATCTAGGTGGATTTCAACAAAGTTGGGAAGGTCATGAGCAGGAGCTCAATAATTTTTCACAATAGTGTATTATGATGCAAGAGCACCATTCGACCTCAGCAAATGCGCCAACATGCCAACATGCAGACACGCAATGGAGGAAGGGAGAGGCACCGACCCTCCCATTTTTGAATTTTGAAATATGATCCAATACAAATTTTCATGTTGTAATGCTAATAAATGATAGGCCATGCCTTTGTATAGGTAGTGGGTAGGTTTTCCTTAAAGGGTTACCTATAGCAGGTGCAGATCGTAGTCAGGTCTGGATAAAAATTTATGGAATGTAGTCGTAGGAGTATGGTGTTGTAACTATGACAATGATAGCACTAAGGCGTTAAAGAGGATAAGCTTGTAGGGGCCCTCTTTTTTAATTAGGAGACTCTAGAGAGAGAATAGAGAGTCTTAGGAGACTTAGGAGAACTCAAGAGAGGTCTCAGAAGTAGAACTTAGGATAGAGTTAAAATAGGAGAAATAATTGGGACTCTGTTGACGTCCAGGTTTTGTAAACATATGTATAGACACACAGATATAATAGAATTTTTTTTTTCCCTACATATCGTGTTTTTATGTAATTTCATGAATGAATGTTGTGGATGTATGATAAGTTTCATTTTCAGTAGGAGATAGATTTCTTTTATCTTCATTGAGTTTTATAATATCATTCTAGATTCTTTATCTTGTGCAAGGAGTGCACAACAGAACATTTGAGGTTTTGTAGCCAGTGCAAGGAGTGTGCATATGAACTCTACAGAGTCATAAAGAACATGCCAGGAGGGCACACTAGAGCGATCAAAAACTCAAGAGGAACCTCAAGGTTACTGAATAACTTAGGGGGGGAAACTATGCAGAAGGAGCACAGAGAAATAGAGATACTGAGAACTCTATAGAGCTCTTCCAGGTGGGCATAGAGTGAGTGAAAGAGCGCACAAGAAGAACTCTTTGTTAATTTCAGGAGGAACCAGAGTTACTGAAACCTCTGTAAGGAAGAGCTCTATAAGGTGTGCATCGAGCAAGGAGATCGCCAGGAGGGTGAGAAGAATTTATTTTAAAGAAATCCTTCATATCTGAGTTCGATGAAATCCCAGAAATGCAAGGAGTTCATGGGAGATCAAAATATTCAAGGAGATCAAGCTCAGAAGGAATAATGCAAGGAGTGTGTGGGAAGCGGACTTATTCTAAGTCCTAAAGCTCAGAAGAGACAACGCATTCGAGAGCGTATTTGAGACCCTAGATAGTAGGGTTCGTAGGAGAAAGTTCAAAGGCTAAGAGATTTGAACACTTTCAAAATCTTCCAAGTCGAGAGAAGGTGGAAGCTCAGGAAGAGGAGAGACAACAACCGTCAGATTAGTTGTGGAGAGGAGACTGGACCATTAGATCAGTGTCCAGTGAACAAAGGAAGTGTAGAGGAGAAGAACATATCTCATGCGTTCGATCTCAGTGCAGAGGATCATCTGTCGTCTGATCACGAGAAGGTGCACAAGATTTAGCATTGTCTATATGCAGGAGAGTGGACTTTCTAAAAGTATTGAAGTCCCTAAGTCATTTGGGACTGTCCATCATTTGGGAGGATGCATGGCAAAAATCCAACAAGCTCGGGCGAAGACGCTCTAGGAGGAACGAGCACACAGAAGGTTGAAACACCTCAAGCTTGAAGAGACGAAGAGGCAAGAGCCATTGATCTGCCAAGGGACACTTGTCAACATATCACAAGCTCTGGGTAAATTGTACTGAGGTTTCAGTCGAGAACTCAGATCATCGAAGCTTGAAGAGTTGAAGAGAAGCTGGACCGTTAGATCCAGGAGGGCACATGGTGAGAGATCGTGAATTTCGGGTGAAGTCACTCTGGGAGAATGCAAAGGAGAAAGGTTTGACATCGCCGAAGACCGAGCAGCCGAAGTGAATGATAGTCATCGATCTAGAAGAGGACAGGTGTCACCAGATCATTGACTTCGGAGGATTTCACTTTGAGTTTTTTGTGGAAAGAAGTTTTAGAAAGTTTCGAAGCGTTGAAGGCCGAAATGATTAAGGACCGTTGATCCCAAAGGAAGAATGAAGGTTGTTGATATGTGAAGGGACACATGGAGGAAGAAGATTCACTCCATTAGACAACGATTGAACAACCATTGGAGAAAGAGAGAATAGGTGTCAGAAGCTCCATCACTCCGCAACATTTCACTTCAGAGATTTTCGGTTGTTGAGATTTGAGAATGTCGAAGGCCAAAGTCCCGAAAATGGTGAGAGTCGTCGATGTGAACGAGGACACACGGTGCCATATCTAGGAATCCAGAGGAAAGAGATAGAAGGACAGGTCTAAAGACCCAAATAAGATCTTGGTCATTGATCGAGGAAGGAGTCGTAGGACCATTGATCTGGTTGAGGAGGGCAAAGTCCCAGAGGGGGAGCATGACCATATATTTGGGAGGATACGTGTTAGTAGATCTTCCACTTCGGAAGATAACCAGTCAACAATGACATGGATTTGAGATTTGAGACCCTTTCCGGATTTGCGGAGGATATCATGGCCGCACATTTGAAGGGACAAGTGTCAAAGGATCTTCCACTCCAGAAGATTTCCATACAGAGGAAGCGAAAGTTTGAGAGTCAAAAATCCCAAAGGTTGGAAATCCTAAATCAACGACAACCAATGATTTAGAGGGGAGCTATGTGGCGATAGATCATGAAGATCTGAGATCGTGCATAAAGGGAGAAGATGCCGCTGATTGGAAAGTTTTCCAGGGGCAGGTAAATATTCAATAACAACCGTTGATCGAGAAGTAGCACCGAGAGATTGAAGATCGACGATGGGGAAGAATTGCGGGGCTAGGAAATGCTCGGAAGATAATGTTTCTTGAGTGGGATGCAATTGAAACCACTGTTTCGACGAAGGGATACATGGGGACTAGAGGTGAATTGTAGGGAGAAAAGTGGGTTGGTATAAAATCATTCTTACTCGCACCCTCAATCACATATTTCCGCAAGGTCGTAGCCCAGGGGAATATGTAATAAGGGGCTAGTGAGAAGGAGCTAGCACCTGGAAAGTGAAGAGCACCTAGAGTGCGTAGACAGAGGGTGTTGGTATCACAAGACCCGCGCCTAAAGGAGAAAAGGGGGCCTATGTATAATTGTTTTGGGTTCAATTAGGAACCTGAAGAGTCGATCCAACCGAGAGAAAAGAAAGATCCTAGACTGAGAGGTTGGTAGACCCATCTCAGGTAAGTGGTCTACATCAATATATTACAAGTTTGCATATTTGAGAGTATGCTTGCATATGAAAATGTTGATCCACCCTTCAAATTTGAACATAGTTTGCATTTGGGCCACAAAGAATACTAATAAAGTAAAATAATATGAAAATTGTTTAAGTAAATATAAACAAATTATCTTCTACCTTGAACCTAATTTTGTCGAGATCCAGGTATATTACATAGCTGACAATGTTTTTCCCGCCTTTCCATACTTTCTCGATTTCCCTGCCATCTTCACACACTTTCCCAATACAAATTGATTATTCTTTTATTAGCTTTGAAAATATTGTCATTAATGAGCGAAAATTTGGACGACATCTCCCATTAAAATTCATTAAACAAATATTTACGGGAGATTATATTACCATCCTCCAGTGTTCATTCTAAATACTATCACACAATTACTTCCACATGTAGCAATATAAACAAATCTTCATCAAAACATTATATTTTATCACAGGCACCCCATGTGCACCCCAGTCGCTTGAAGTAAGCCATATTTGGATCCATCAACTAAACCTCCCTATTATCAAATTGGCATAGGTCAATATTATGGCATCTGATTTATTTTTTTTGTGTGTGTGTGTGGATCTTGAGCTCAGAAAAATTGTTATTTACTTTAACTTTTTCAAGGAATTGTACCCTTCCTTTCCATACTTAGTCGATTCTTCAGCTCTTGTTGTCACAAATTCGTGGGTTCCCGAGATTCCAGGTACAAAAAAATTTTGAAGCATTTTTTTCTGTCGTCCATCCCCGCCACCTTTGCACGCTTCCCAATGCACATTAATTATGCATTTATTAGTCATAACTCACCAGACACATCGAAAGGATTAACATTAAAAGGAGAAAAGGTCGAGGATATGTACCATTAAAACACATTGAACCAAGATTTACCAGATATTATATTATGATGTTGCAACGTTCATTTTAAATAATATGAGGAGAAAAGGAATGTTCTCATCACCTTATGGTTGCAACTCGACAACATTTCTGTGGAGATACCCTGAATATTTTTGGGCACGAGGAACAAAGTTTTCAGTGGTCCATAGCTTATGACTACTACTCATCCCCTTCTGCCCAGAAGAAATTTATCTTGACATATGGAATTATAGGAGCAGATTGTGTCCTAGATTTTTTTTACTTTAAGGAGTTGGTCACATGCTACACCGAGAACTATATTCTGAACCAATGGATTATCCAGTTGGGAAACCATTGCCAAGTCTCCCTATCACCTCAAGTATTTCAAAATATGTTAACACTTCTCAACCCAACACCTACTTTCAAGGGCGAAAATTGCAGAAAATTCTTAAAGAAGCATGGTAATCAATTGGACCTCTTGTCAAAGTTCTTACAGAACCCAACAAACACTCCCCGGGACATGTCCATATTACAGGTTAGTGCATTTTAAAACCCTTTTTGGAAAATTGAATGGGTTTTCATGAGGATAACGGGACAAGAAATTACATCCATCATCTCTCGAATGATTCTGTATATTTTATATTTTACGGTCAAGGAACAAGCCATCTTCCATTGGGCCAAGTTAATTTCCATTGAAATATCTTCCCGGTTATTGCAATACAAAAAGAAGAAGAAATTCTTTATGCCATCTTATTTAATTGTGGTGGTGGCGAATTGTTGTCCATTCCCTGGACTATCAATGTGTAAGAAGATTAACTGTGAATTTGACCCAGTAACATTCTCATACCAGATATTATGGAGACACGATGCTTGCCAACATTTTTATAAAGTCTTTAATGATTTTGTTTCAGTTTTTAAAGCATTGATATTTGGAAAGTATTTTCCCCGGTTGTCTCACCAGCTGACCAACTTCCTAGATAGGAAGGGAACACTAGAATAAATGGAGAACTATAATGTTATAAGAATTTTTGGGTATAAAAAAAATCCTTGCTTCCTTCCATGTCACATATCTGGTACAATTCATTTTGATGGAATAGCAAGGTACATCTACTGGTTGCATTTTTCTCATGAAAAAAGAAAAAGTCAATTCATCTCTCTGCCTTGGAAATTCGGGGATTTCATGGTCAAAAACCACTTCAACAATTCTTTCACTAACACTATCCTGAATGAACTCGGTGCTAGTACCAATGATTCTCACAAGTAGAAACGAAAAGGCCCAGGTGGAAAAAGTGCCCAATCCCCGATCGCCACACCCAAGACCACAACATCTCAGAGAATTACTCCAACAACCTACCCAAGTAACAAAGTCACACACAATTCTTTAGGTGAAGGATGAGATAAGAACCCTCCCTTCGAAAAAATTGAAAGTTCTCATAAAATACCCGCGAGAAAAAAACGGAAAACAATAGTCCAAGAATAGGAGGGGCTGAGGGGAGAAATTAATATCCACGATCTCTCACTCAAAGATATGGAAATAGAAATTGACATTGACAAAATGTTCCCCAACGACGACCAACTAGAGAGCACTACTCTGCACAATCCTAGGATGGTAATAATTGGCATATATACATTAGACAAAGAAGAGTCTTTTTCATTTTAGAGCACTATTTTTACAGCGAATCCAAAAAATTGATTATTGAAAAGAGAGATGTAAAGAATAAGAAAGGGAAATCTCATTCAGATATCAACCTACACAACATGTACCCTTCCAATATCTCCCAGATACAACAAGAAATTGGAGACGCTCTAGAAAACTCTATTAGCGGCCTTGAAATGGAAAAAGTCATGTTAAAGGAGCGAATCAAAGAATTGGAGGAAACTCTAATGCCTCTTCCACTGTTTTCTACTTCTTTGGCAATGATCGGGCCCACCGCACTTACGGAAAAGTTAAAAGGATCACCAAGCCTTCTCACATCGGCTCGAGGCTATGTGGAAAAGAATATAAACATAAGAATGAAATTAATAATAGAAGCTTTGGAGATGTCAAAGAATATGGTCTCTTTTGGAACAAGAGCGCATGATTTTCATGAGTATCTGCAAGAAGATATCAAGAATGAGAAAGGTTTCTACCTCGATGCAGTTTTACCATTTGGTGTTAAAGTTACTGGTATGATGGAATTCAAAAGAATATAGGAGGATCTCCCTTCCCTGAATCAAATAGATCGGCTAAACGCATGCTGGAAAGAAAAGGTAAAGAACCTAAATGGTATCATTCAAGCGTGTAGCTAGGCCATATCTAGAAGAGAAAAACTATTCAAGAAGCTAACTGAGATAGATCTAGCTGCCAACACCAATGAATTCCAAGACCCGAAATTGATATTCAACTCGTTGTTTTTAACCAAGAAAGAATTTGATGATCAAGTTCATATCTATAAAATACTGTCATTTGAAAATTTCTATGGAATTCTTGAATATGGTGAAGATTACGTCAAAAACTGGCTAGTGGGTTATGCGATTAAAAACCAAGATATTCAATAAGAATTTCACAACCTCTCTATTTATATAAGGGACTTGGAAAGTGAATTCTTCAATATAAAAATCCAGCATGAAATCAACGTGGCGCCCATGAGGAGCTACATTGAAGAATGGTTCAAAAAGGTTGTTGACCAAATTACCAATGAAGTTCAAAGCTGAGGAAATCCATAAAAGGACATCAATGAGAAAATGAGAAGCCATGGGACACCATCATAGTAATTTGATACTGATCAAATTCTTCTGTCTTCGTCCACTTACTCTAACAAAGCTTTTACCGAGGACTGGCAATTTTCTCTTTCTTCTTGGCAGGTCTTGTTGTTTTCGATCACCAAATTTCTTCTTTCTACAAACTTCATTCTTGCACATATTTTCTTTGTATTCCATGGCAGTCCCAATCCCATTCATTCTGAAAAACACATTTTTATTTCACAGAATATGTATCGAACTATATATTTTTTTACAAATTCCAAGACAACTATTTTTGGGAAATATTCTCAAATGTATTTTGTGACCCATTTTATCTGAATATAAATATTTGAGGTTGTTCTATGGTGATATTCAATGTTTGGTGTTGTTATTTGAAATTTTTATTTCTTCTTAAAATTAACTCATTTCCCTATACATGTTCCTGTTCTATATTGTGCATATATTGCAACTTCCTATATTTCAAAATATGCTTCCATATACAAAATGTTAAGTCATATATATTTTTCTCTATTGCTTATGATTTTGACCAAGACTTGCGAGCTCAAAACACCCTTCAAATTCAAACATGGTTTAAATTTGGACCACAAATAATCTATTAAGATACATTAATATGAATACATTTTAAATAAATATAAAAAAAAATCCCGTTAAACTTGCACCTGACTTTCTCGAGCTCTTGGATTGGTCGCGGGTTGACTGGTTAGCATACTACCAGATCCTCATCTCCATCTATATATTCACATCATGAGCCCGACCGACCACCGTCCCTTTCAACACTTATACAATTATCTCACCACGACGTCCCAACTTAGCGCTATCGAATTCTTATGCCTCATGTTCCGTGATATACATTTTTCACCGAACAATTCTGTGATACACATTTTCACTCAACACTTTCATCATTTACAATTCGACCTCAGACTACTGGAACTCGCAAGCTTCAGTGTACCCGGGTTCACAAAACTTTCAAAACATTTATCGCTCTCTTTAATCCCCTCCACATTCCCGCCATCCTCAATGCACATTCATTATGATTTTACTAGAAAAAACGCAACACACAGGTTCACTTATTGGCATTAACAAGCAAAAAATGTATTCAACAACGATTTACGGGAGCCCGACCGACCCTTGGGTTGTCGCTATTATACATTTTGCACCAAAAACTTTCATCATCTATAGTTCCTCCATATACATCTTGCACCCAGAATTTCAATCGTCTACAATTCATCCACAAATTTGAACATGGTTTACATTTGGACCACAAATAATATATTAATATACATTAATATGAATACATTTTAAATAAATATAGACACAATCTCTTTAAACTTGAACCTGACTTTCTCCAACTCCTGGATTGGTTGCGGGTTCCCGGGTTAGCTCATCTCCATTTATATCATCAAATCATCAGCCCAATCGACCACCATCCCTTTCAACACTTAGCCAATTATCTCACCGCCGGGTCCCGACTTAACGCTATCGAATTATTATGCCCCTTGTTCTGTGATATACATATTGCACACAACACTTCTGTGATATACATTTTGCACCCAACACTTCCGTGATATACAATTCAACCCCAGACTCCTGGAATTCATTGTTCACAAAAATTTCAAACCATTTATCACTCTCTTCAATCCCCGCAACATTCCCACCCTTCCCAATGCACATTCATTATGCTTTTACTAGTGACAACTCAACACACATGTTCGCTATTCAACCGTGATTTATGGTAGTTCGACCAACCACGGTTTCTTTTCATACCTATCCAATTCTATGGTCATCGGTCCCTGGGTTGGCGCAACTGAACTCTCATTCCCCATGTTCTGTGATATGCATCTTGCACCCTAAACCATAGATGATTTTAGGGGCGAAATTAAGGGGCGTCCAATTTTTTATTGGGCGAATTTTTTGTATTAGAGTGATTTTTTTAAACTTATATCTTTAGCCCATAATTTATTTTAGGGGAAAAATCGTGTACAGAGTTAGCCCATGTTTTTAGGAGGGATAGAGGAAAAAAAATTATATTTAGCCCCTGAAATTTGGAGGCACAAGCTTCCATTAGACAAATTTCTAGAAATATGAGAATTTTTTATAGCTTCTTCGCCCTGCCATTAGGTAAAATTGGGGTTTATGGTTTAATTTCGCCCTGATTTTGTGGTATGGGCAGTGGGTAGATACAATCTTCCCTTTGCCCGATTTCCAAAGAACATGGAAAATTTTGGCCCTCCCACATGGTATAAATTATATGGGATCTAAAATGCATTCCCCAGTTTACATCTTTGTGGTTATTTGAATTTCCCCTTTGGGCCCTTGACGGAACAGAGGTTTACGGTTTTACTTCTGCTACCTCTTATTTCCCCTTTCGGCCTTAAGGTTTACAGTTTTACTATTTTACTCTTCAACGTTCTTCTGCTGGGTAATGAGTTACTCCCAGGTTCAACCCAGGCACCAGTGATTGTATTTTGTTAGCATTCCAACAGAGGAGGACCCCACTCGCGGCTCGGCGCTGAGGCTCGACCACACTGTCAAAATCACATATCTAGATTCTGATTCTCTACGTTTCCATCAAACAATTGGTGTAGGGTAGTAGCGGCTTCAGAGAGGTCCTACTGCTTACTGATTTTCTATTTGTTGAACATATAAGTTAGTGAATGTCTTTTTACATCCATCTGGTGTAATTTTCATCAAAACTGTAATATAAGAGATAACACTATTCAAATAGCATTTAAATTGTTTAATTGTTTAATTTTCACTTTCTAAATTGGCTTGAATGATATGAAATTTATGGTGTTTACATTTCACAAGGTCAATTGAATTCTGAGGTAAAATCGATTCTAATTGGGCTCCAACACTTATCATAGATTGCTTATATTTCTACTTCAAGATGTATCAATACTAACAATGATTCAATGCCTCATTTGAGATGCTAAAAATCTGCCCATCGTAGCATCAATATTTTTTATCATCAGGAATGCTATTAGATATTCGATTTCTCATCCAATCACTGCCACTACCAGCTGCCTTTGATATCTTAGCAAGAAATAATTTTGTGCCCCTTTTCTAATGCTAATCACTGCAACTACAAGTTGGAATTTTCTTAGGAAGAAATATCTTTTTGCCTTTTTTGTCTCAAGCTAAACACTGTCATTCCCCACCAACATTCAAATTTCTCCTCAAGAAAACATTTTGTTTCTCAGCAAGTAGTTACCCTATGATTCCAATCCCACCACAAAAAAAATGATGAATCAATCACCATGCTTAAACAGAGGAATCAATTTGCAATCACCTATAGATAAATTGGTTTGTCTTCTTTGCAAATGAATGCTATTGTGGCATCGATGAGTGTGCCTATGTGGCAATCCACTCAACTGTTAATTGGATGATAGTG
>JASDQU010101388.1:481192-492355 GCA_032191745.1 Picea mariana
AAAATACTCATATATTTAGGGCTTAAAATGTAGATAGAGTATCTGGGCCCCATTTGAAAATCTTGGAGATAGAACTATGATAAATCTATGTGAGATATAATGCAAGAAGATTTATGCCACTATAAGAACATGTCCTAACATTCTTGGTAGACTTAAAATAAGACGAGAACTGCAAGATTCTGAGAAAAGGTGGCTCAAGCATTGTCAATCTGTTTCGAAATTCCGGAGCTCTTTAGAATCGTGAGTAATAGGGTAGATTCTAATTCATTAGAGTCTATCAATTAATGTCTGGTTTCATAGATTGAGACCAAAAAGGATCATGTGTAATTTTTCACAAAGAGGAGATTATAATTGAGGATGGATTGTGACATAGTTTTTAATCTTATTTTTTGGTCTTTTGAGGTTGAAGGATGCCATTCTTGGAGAGAGCTAGATGATCAAGAAGCAGGGCAGAGGTTTTTAGAGTGATATTCATTTGTCAAGGATTTCATTTATATGGAGAAGTAGATGCAAAGGTACCTTTAGTGGTGACTTGTCCAAGTTCAATCTGGGAAAAATTTAAGTGTTCAAAGCTTGACTTAGCTGACTAGGTGTCATCTAGAATACATATTTTTCAGATAATGATACATTAGAGTTTGTGCTAAGGAAGATATKCTATCTATATGTGCATATGTTGGGCTAGAGGGATGGGGTGGGGGGTGCGATGTGAATTTTTAGCCTGATGTTGTTCATATAGTTGTATTTTTATTGTAATATAATGTGTATTTTTTCAAAAAGAAAAGAAAATAAAACTCTCATTACTTATGCATGGTGACTAAGGGATTTGCTAGTTTAAGTTTAATGAAATTATAGAGAACTTGTTCACATAAAAACCCACCAATTTCCCATTTAACTACCAATCATGGCATCTTTGTTGCAAATATATATGGAAAAATAGAATGACTAAAGAATAGGAAGGAAGAAATAGTTGTAGGACTGTAAAGATAGTACTATTTTTTGTATTGGCAGTGCATGCAATTTTAGTCTTCATCCACACCATATTCACAAATGTGTTTTTAACTTTTTTGACTAATTCCATACATGTTTATTATGAGAAAGAAATGTAGTAGCTTATTTACATTAATAGAGTGTATCTATTATATCAAAGGCTAGAGGGGAATACCACTTGGATTTCTCTGTCAGGGACACATGCATAGAGAACACAAAAAGTGGATGAATGATACTAGCCAATTAATTGTTGGTGTCATCTGCTTTCTTATTTTGATTTTTTTTTGTTGACCTTCGATGAACTAATAGTGAGTGATGCTCCTTCAATCGATAGGGGTTTTTTTCAGGATAAGGTTGTTCAATCAGTAAGCAATGCTTTCATGGATATAAGTAGTCAAGAAAGTAAAGATGGGTACAATGAAAAGAAGATCGACTAAGGTTGTAGAACACATATTGGAAGAAGTGGGAAAGTAGTTTGAATGCTGAGCCTTTATCTTCATCTTTTGTGGTAGTCACTAGAAATTTAGGCTTAGTCTCCTATCTCTGATGCAATTGACTGCTGTAAACTCATCTCAGATCACCAATTCATCTGATCAAACATGGATTATCCATTTACAACAATGTTAAATGAATTTGGTCATGTGGAAGAATGTGATGCAAGGCAAAGTATTGTTCCAAGTGATTGACCCAATGTTTGATACAGGTGACATCAAATTTTCTTACCTCAATATTAACAAGGTTGTCATAGGGATGCGATTTCTTAAGGTCTTGTTTGGATACCCAAATCTTTTTTCAAGATTATGTTACCACCAAGCCCTGATAGTGTTTAACTTTATCCCAAAGGTTAGTGAGAAACTGATGCACATGCATACACTAGGAGTGCTTGAAGACCTACACTTGGATGCCTTAATCATCCTCCTTTCTTCTTCTCTAAGGTCTGAAAATCTGAATAGTGTGCTAAAGTGCTGCAAAATAGCCAACCATCTCCACTATCTTCATAAAATGCAGGTGCCTAGGATTTTCTGTATACTGAATATGGTTTTAAGTTTTTAATGATTGGCTGGTGCATCCCCTTGAAGATTTCCTTGAACATGCTTGCTGCAGATGAATTTTGGATCTGGACTGCAAATTCTACCCTTGATCCGAGAATGGAATTAGGCCTGAAAACAATGTGGTAACTGCAAATACCTCTCGAGGATGCTGCTCAGAACATATCTGAACAATACCCTTTATGAATGTGCTTCTCCAACAATTTCTTTTTTGCCAAAATATCATTAAAAACTTGCACTCACTGCTATCCGAGTTTTAGTACTGAAAATGTTCTCAAGATAGGGGTCTAAGTGCTGATTAAAATGCCTTTATTTCAGATAGATACCCTGCTACAAACATTCTTCCAGATCTTCCATAAAATACTCTGATTTAGATTCGTCCTTTTCCATTGGCCAAGTGTATGCTCTTTGAATGATACCAACACAAACAAAACAAAAAACCTTCAGGTGAGAGCGTCCAAGAGCAATGGCAATTTCATGTCTATGGCCCCTTGAAGGCTCTAGGGTGATGGTGGCTTGAGGGATATGGCAACTATAAGGCCATCGTGTTGGAGGGTGAAGGCAAATATTCCTGAGGAAGATCCTTAATATCATTATGACCCACTAATAATATTTTGCAATCCTTAGTCTTATCTTCACTTGGAAAATTTTGTATATGTTAACATGTGGCAAATAACCACTTCTCCTCACTGCTAAGAGGACCTGCCACCAAAGAATCATAGTCAAGCCATATATTTGAATCTAATATTTTTTCTACTTTTTACATTTCCAGGAAAGTTGGATGATGGCAAATTGCTTCAGCTATCTTTCTCCCAGCCCTTACACACATACTCTGTGAACAAAGACTGTAGATCCCTTGCTTCAGCCCATGTGCCATAAATTTACCTTTGTTAGACATTGAGTCTTTGATCTCTTCAACAACACTAACAATTTTTTCAGCATGTGTATGGCACGGTCAAATGTCATTAAGGGTATTCCCCACATATCATGAACCTCTTATTTCTGGAGGCATAACAAATAGCCTTGATTGATTTTCCCAATAACTGACCTTGTGATACCCTATTCCAACAATATTGATGATCTCAAAAGTAGAACCAAGTAAGTCCCCTTTCATATCAAATTTCACTGGACCAATTAATCCTATAAAATTAGTTTGTGACAATATCTTCAACATTTTTGGACCGTCTCCAAAGACCTTGAGTTTTGCTATCTCTGTTTTGTTTCTGCTTGCACTGGATACATGAGGATAATATTGTGAACTGTTGTGATTGATACTCCCTTACTCACAAGTTTTTCATCTATCTACCCTCCCAAATTTTCACTCAAAGCCATTGTAAGCCAAGGTAAAACACAAAATATTCCAGATTCCATGAGGTTAAATTTTAAAACCTGATTGTAGTATGTTGGCATCCATGTGAGAAGAATGAATGTCCCCCAATTGTGACAAAAGTGGGAAACTATCAGTGCCCAAACTGGTTCCTTTGACAACAGTAATTTCGATGGAATAGTTTTAAACAGTTCTTTTAGTTCACTGTTCCTTAGAATGAACTCCTTCTCTTCAGGATGAATTTCTAGGTCTTCAAGGGGTGAAATCTATGCATTCCATTACCAAGTGGCAAACCATATGGCTCCAAGGGAACCAAAAGAATAGAACACCGAGACCAACTAAACTTGTGGATCAACAAAGGAGAGAAAGCCAACCCAGCTACAGAACCAAGGTACATCCCACTATAAACTAGTGCTAATTCTCTACTTCTTCTTTCATAGGGATCCACCTTGAGAGTCTGTTATTCATAGCAGGCATAAAAACACCCTCGCCAATCCCCATAAACGCACGAACAAGGAGCAAGAAAGGAAATCCAACTCTTGCAGCGATTGGTGTGAGAATAGTGACAATTGAACACTACTCCCAATCCCAATACACGCTTGCCACCAACTTTATTTGCCCATATACCTCCAACAATCTGAGTAAGCAGGTAACCCCAGAAAAATGAAGACTGCACCAAGCCATCAGTTGCTGGGCTCCAATTAAACTCTCTAGACATGGGAACTTGAAAGGATGGAAATACTCATGTTTACATGATCCATGTTGCAAAGAAGAAAGAAAAAGTAACAAAGCAGTATAATATGAATGAAGGACATGCCATGATTGTCCACCTAAGGTGATCTGGGCAACCACTAACCAACACTTGTACATCCAACCATCCCATCATGTTCACATACAAAGAAATCATCACACTTTGGGCTCATTAGAGTGGTCACATCTCATGAAAAAATGTAGGGTACACTACAGAGAATCCGGTGTGTAACAAGCTTAATAAAACCCTAGTTAAGAGATTTGATCAAATCTCCAATGAAAAGGCTTCCATATCTAAACAACAAAAATCATCCACTACCATGTCCACATGACCTTGTAAAATTCAAAAGGCAACCCATCCAAACACAGGGACCTTCCATTCTACATGGAGCTAAGAGTTGCAAAAAGTTCCTCCTTCAAGAAGTTATGATCCAACCCATCTTGCACTTGCATGGAATGAAGTTAGAGGCTTCCTCTAGCCAATCAAATCCTTTAAGACCGAGTACATTCACAATTGTTGCAACCTCTTTGATAGCTCCTCAAACAAATAGATCGACGAACAAAAGAAATCAAATCAACAACCTATCACAAGTGAAGATCATCTATCACAGGTATAAACAACACTCCAAACACTAGATTTTCACAAGCATCTCACCCACAACCCCTCACAAATCCATGTGCCCATCTCAAGCACATATCTCTTCAATCTCTGGAGTTTTCTAGACATCACACCCAATGAAATCCTCCAACATCTCCCTCTCACACACACCAGCATACAATATTTCAGATGTACAACTTTGATACCATGTTAAATTTTCATGACATAGTGGGAAGATCTGCACTCAAAACCCTAAGGCGAGTAAAATGAGACTGCTTAAGATCCTATCTAAATAGGGGAATTCTGAGTGCCAGATCTACTAACACATAACTATGAAAATTAGAACATTGGGCTATAGAAATTCAAAACAACGGATGTAAATTCTAATTCTGCATAAAACAAAGTTCTGGAAACTAGGACAGCAAGAGGAATTTGCAGCACACAATGTCACATATCTCTTAATTGGAAAATAATTACACAACAAACTTTTTCACTCCTACTAAACATGTCTGTAATGAAGAACCCTATCTCTCTTTATAGAACTAGAGAGCTAGGGTTACAATGAACGTGGACAAAACCAACAAAGCACCTATCTTAAGGAAAGCACATCCTAACCCTACTGCACCTAATAGAGGGTGCCCTCATACATGGAATACACCACCTAGAATAGCATGCCCACTGGAGAAGACAAATTGCAAGCATGCATGCACCTTATAACCTTGGAAACAATGCCAAGTCTAAATCTGGAAGCTCACCTACAACATGCACTCTGTCTAAACTTAAAACAGAACCCTACACATCTAAAGATAGCACATGCATGGCACCTCACACACTAGTTGCCTACTCAATTGTTCTGCCTTCCCAGTGGAGTCTCTAGTGCACCACCACTTTGAATGCAAACAAGTGCACTACAGGATTGTGGCTAGATTGAATTGGATCTGCTGGGTACACACTCTGACTGAGCAACATGTAGAAACTAACAAAACATTCAACAATGGCACATGCAAAATCTAAGCTTTCTAGTGTGGACAAGGTTGTTCTAACAAGTCTTTGTCGTATGATTCCAAGGTGTTATTTATATAAAATGCAGATGCAAGGGCAAGGTCCTATCTAGAGGGATTGGAGATGGCAAAGTGGAAGCCTATTTATATCTATACGATGAAGGGCATTTATGAGTTGGTGTGGCACTCCTCTAACATTGGGCTCCGCTTTAATAAAGGTGGGGTCTTGGGGATCCAGTGGAGAAACGATTGCGGTGCTGTCAGTCCATTTGAAAGGCTTGTGTCTCTTTTAAACATAAAATTCGGGGTTGGTTATTGCTTCATCATGGATTAGCTATCAAGAGTAGGTTGCACAAAGTTGGTATTGTTAGTTCAACTTGTGTAGTGTGTGGTAAACAGGAGACAGTGAAACATGTTTTTTTGAAAATGTCAATATACCAGAGATTTTTTATCATGGTTTTCAGGCTGAATTTCAGTTTCTATTTGTAGCTCTACTCTCCTCAAGGGGGAGGGGGGTACTGAGGAAAACTTGGATGGTCATGGACCGCTGCAAATTACTTTGGCTTTCATTTTGTTAGGTTGCAATTTGTTTTGCGGAAACATTGTTGTAAGAGTTAGCTCTACTCTTGCAAGCACAACAACATGCTTTCTTCCGCGATGTCGAGTCCCTCCCCATGGGGACCTAGGCTCATATGATGACCTTCTTAGCTTTTTTGGACCAGGAATTTCCTAGTTACCATGTTCTATGCATGATGTAACTATCTTGAACTCCATTGTACTTATTTGTTCTTTGAGATAATTACGAAGCATTTAAAAAAAAACACTGCATCAGTGATCATGGACATGCCTATTTCTTGGTGATTGCCAACAACAACTCTTTGATGTAAATAATAGGGATTTATTGCAACAAAATATTGATGGACTACAAACAATAAGAAATGCATCTCAATGATAGTCCGCCAGGCTGCAGTGTAACCACAAGTCGAAGCACTTGTCAATGAAATGATCCAGGTTCAAACCAGTGGGCATGCTCCAGTAAAAAGAAAAAACATGTGAAAGAGAGAAGTGTGTGAAATGTATTAAGTGATAATCTATAAAGGGCCTCTGTTGCAGACACTAACCCAAGTGTTCATCTAAAAAAAATGTAGCTCAATGATAGTTCAAAAATAGGCTTAACTATTGGAACATGACCTGAGGCAGAGGATTCACATGTGTGTATTTGTTTTCATTTTATCCATTTTGGGAGAACATAAATTCAGAAAGTATTTAGAATATAGTTAGACACAAAGAAAACTATAATGTCAGAAATAACCACATTTAGTTCTAGCTGCCACTTCTGAATCACGTGCATGCAACCTATGAACCAATCAAATTGCAGATCTCCAAGGAATGTTTTTGGTCATTATTTATAGTAATTGTCTCATCTGGAAAAACTTCATACCTGGCACATTAACAGAGAAAATAGGGTTGTCCATACACATGGAGGAAGTTCCAATGAAATCTTGAATCTGATATGGACCAACATATCCTACATAGTTTTTCTGTTTTTCTTTGCCATCTCCTGTGTCACCGGTAACAAGATCACCTTTTCCCATGCCGGTTTTGCCAAGAACAGTTTCTAATCTTTTGATAGGGAGATGTGATGATTCTGGGGGATTTTCAGGAGCTAATTGAAACATGCCAACAGTGTGGTTGTCTTGACTGACACCATGAGTGCTATCTTCACTGAGAATAGACAGGTTTTCAAAATTTTTTTGGTATACAGGTTTTAAAGATACTTTTTTGGTATGTTACTACAACACAAGTTGGTGTCTCATATTACAAGAATCATACATATCTCTCTCATTTTTATTTTTTTACAAGAAACCACAGTGTTACCCCATTTTCTTGGTCTACAAACAATGCCTTAGTTGATCCATATATTAATGGTTTTGGCACTTCCCACACAAACTACCATGCATTTCATAACACCTTCACAAGAAGTAACATCCAATCCAAGAATATCTTCACTAATCCTGGTAGTGGATGTGATAGTCTTTTGAAACTCTTTCTGTCATAATAGTTGTAATGGTATGAATTCTAGAAGTGTATGTTGGCTATGGTAGTCAATTCAGTGATGGAGGTTTCTTGAAACAACCAAGTGTCAAGTTTATTTTAGGGAAAGGACAACTACAGGCTTCATAGAAAGACATTTTTTTATGAGATCAACCGCATGGGGTCTAGGGAATCAATGTGTTCACAAAGATATCTTTACAGTCAATTGAAAAGGATAGCATAATATAGGAATAATTTTCACTATTGCACAAGATATTTGGGTTGGAAGTTATGTCCAAACAAATGGAGAAGGGAGATGTGCTCAATACGAATTTTAGTCATGCAGCATGGGGTGATAAGACTAGTAATGGGGATCTACAGGTCGAATTTATGGATGATTAGAGGAGGAATAATGAGCCATATCTTGGCATAGTACTTACTAATTATGTACTCTCTAAGTGTTTTCCTTTTTGTGTTCTTAAAGTTGTGCCATGCAATTCATATTTTTGGAGGTTTCCTTAAGGTTTAAAGCAGGTAAACAACAAAATTTTGGGTTAGGTCGACCTAGTTAGTCAGCAGCTTTATTTTTCCACTAAAAGGCTCATTCAAACAACAAATCAAGCTACAGTGACAGGCATGCAGGGACTCTCTGATTTAGTATGCTTTCTTTCCTTTTTCGATAGCCAGTTTAGGATTTGATTGAGATTCTATATAAGCAAGGGAAGAAGATATTGAAGGGATGCGACAATATTATCTTCAGATAAGTTCTAGCAGTGGAAGACTCTTCATTATTCCACCTCCTAGACCTTCATACCACTACCACCACTGCATGCTATGGAACCTATGGCAGTCTGTGACATCTCATTCCTATGATGTTATCAATCTCTTGGGCTACGTATTGGTTTGGTTCTATTATGCTTCTTCTGTAGCTCTTGGAATCTATTGGTTGTTTACTGGTTTAATAAGCATCATAATGAAATTTGACCTTCAAGGTGTTGATATGTATCTAGCCACAGAAGATGGGTATTTCTTTGAGTTTCAGTAGCTTCCTGACATAAGGCCCATTAAAATATTCACTATCGATTTGGGTAACAACACCTCGAGCAGATTTTTATTTCCATCCAACAACTATAATGATGATGGGATGAAGAACAACATCTGGTAATATAAAAATGTTGTCTATTAAGGTATAATCAAGTTCTTGGCATCCAATCTCTGATGCTAACACTCCATTTTATGTTCTATAATATTAACTAGCATATTCACTTCCGAACTACATTATGTTTGGACAAAGCTCTGTATACAATGCCATGAAGGAAGGATAAAACTAAAGATGACATTTATTTTTGAAGAAGACCTATAAGAAATTGTTTCTTCACATGTTGATTCCCACTTTTACATGTATTCAATTCCTTACCTCAATGCCACTTTCCATATGGACCTGATGTTTCTGAGCATCTGTCTAACAATTGTGTCTTTATAGGAGAGTCTGGCATCTATGTCTTGATATTCCCTTCATGATAAATTGATTTTTTTTTCAATCCCAAAGCTCAAATTAAAGCATGAGGAACACAGGGCTAACATACTCAATTCAACTTTGTTAACAAAGTATAGAATCCAAGTTCCCTTTCCAAAGGAAAATCACAATCATCAAACTCAAGTTATAAGGAAGAATTATATATACTCATTAAAGTTTCCTTAAGGATGTCCCAAGGGGAAACATTCTCTTGAAAAGAATCAACAAATGCTTTGTAAGTCGAGTTTGCAATTGTTGTAGCAGCAAGTTTCCCTACAGGTTCTCCTGGAGAGGAATGATCCAATATACTCCCAGAATCCCTCTGGTTTGGTGAATTACATGTTACTGAAGAGTTTTTGTTCCCATACTCAAACTATACTAGAAATTTCCCACATGCATTTTGAATTGTCCCATTAGAGCAGATCGTCATATCATGTAGAAGGGTCATCAGATTCTTAAAAAGGATTCCTGGTTCTTTCATTCCCATCTTTTGACAGAGAAGTCCTTCTCTGAATGAGACACAATGAATAAATGCCTTGCAGGAATTTAATCCAAAACATAGGATGATTTAACAAGTCCACAAACCTCAGATGAATCATCTTTCCTGTGGGGATTGAAAAGAAAAAAGAAGAAGCATTGAATGGAAGATGTGGAGAAAGCTTTTTGAGCCAATCTATAGGAAAAATATTCCTCCCTGGAAACATTTTAAACCTTAATAAGCCAAGATGTTGAACCAATTTATTAGCAAGATTTGCATTTCCACTCCTGAATCTTCAAATGCAGATCATAGTGACTATTCTTCTTCATAGGCATTAGTAGCGAAAGATTGAAGCATGTCTTGAAATGCCATATTGATAGTTGGAAATGTGTATGAAAAGAAAATTATAGATGGCAAGGAGAAAACTATTGTCAGATGGAAATCTTTCGAGGAATGTCAACATGTCAAATATGCTGATGAATATAGTGAATATTTAATAAGCAAGTAAAAACTCGAGGCAGGTGGAGGAACCATCACAACTCTATTCGAAAAGACGATGGAAATAAATTTGTTATCCAAGACAATACAATTAAGCATTGTATTTCACATCTTATCTAAAGGGCGTCCTATGACAGATTATCCAGATTACATGAAATATCTATCTTTTCTTCAAATGCCAAACTTTCCATCTTCTCATTGGTCTTTAATGAGTGGTTGGGAATGGGCAAAATATCTAGCTCAAGTAGAAAAGGATGATATTAAAGAGAAGATTGCAAGTGCTAGGTTTGTGTCATTGTCTTTGGATGAGGTTACAACTATTGATAACACTTCATGGATTTGCATGATTATTTATATGGTTAATGACCATATTAGGCATTCCTATCTACTTGGGGTTCATAAAATGATGGAGAATTCTACAGCTGAAAATATTTATGAACTTGTTAATAATAGTTTGAAGGAAAGTGGTGGTATGGATCCTTTAATGATCGCAAAAAAGTTGGTATGTGTTGGAGCGGATGGAGCATCAGTAATGCAAGGACAAAGGAATGGAATTTGTGTTAGACTACAACTATCAGCTTCACCGTATATGTTGAGTATTCATTGTATGGCTCATAGGATGAATCTTGCATTTAAAATAGTAAGCAAGTTTCCATCGATTTCAAAAGTTGAAGATCTTGTACGAGAGGCTTATGCATATTTTTCTCATAGTCCCAAACGATTTTCAGAGTTTAAAAAATTTGCTGACGGTGTTACAAATGGAAACAAGTTATTAAAGGATGTTGATACAAGATGGATCTCATTGAATGGACCAGCTCAAAGATTATTTAGTGAGTACCAGTCCTTGGTAGGGGTGATGTATGAACATCGCTTCAGTGTAGATAAAGCTCAAGATCTTCTCTTTCGACTAACTGACATAGAGACA
>JASDQU010101388.1:494261-518942 GCA_032191745.1 Picea mariana
AATTGTTTAATTGGCCTATGCAAAATGATCTTTGTCAATTTTGGTTAACTTTGTTGTAGCAGACATGGTGAAATGTTATGTGAAGTCCATTTGTAGATTGAAACACTTGTTTAATTGGCCCATGTAGAATATGTGGTGAAATGTTGTGATAAGTCCATTTGTAGATGGAAACACCTTTTGTTTAATTAACCTATGAAAACTATTATTTGTCGAACTATAACAGATGTACTGAAATGTTGGATGACTTTATTGTAGTAGATGTAGTGAATGTTGATGTTGGGTGAAATGTTGGTTGACTTTATTGTAGTAGATGTAGTGAATGTTGATGTTGGTTGACTTTATTGTAGCAGCTGTAGTGAATGTTGACAATGTTGTGAACTCCATTTGTAGATTGAAACACATTTTGCAATTGGCCTATACAAAATGCTCTTTGTCAATTTTGGTCGACTTTACTGTAGTAGATGTGGTGAAATGTTGTGTGAAGTCCATTTGTTTACCTAACACCACTCACCAATATTTTACAAGATTTTATAATTCAGTGAAAGATTCACCAATATTTTACAAGATTTTATAATTCAGTGAAATATTCGCCAATATTTTACAAGATTATATAATTGACTAAAATATTCGCCAAAAAATTATATATACATTTTATATTATTGATAAAATAACCTTCAATTTTTCCTATGTATCACGGGGATTCGCCCATTTATTATACATATAAATTTAGGGGGGGTTCTTAAAATCACCCCTGCCAGAAACTTACATGATCTAAAATTCCATACTTAGCCAACTTTATGGTGGCAACCTTCACTATACCCAGGTTAAAAAAACATTCAGCCATTTATCACTCTCTTCAAATCCCACCACATTCTCGTCCTTCTTAATGCACATTCATTATGCTTTTACTAGCAACAAATCATCACATAGGTTCACTTATTGGCATTAATAAGAAAAAAACGCATTCAACAACGATTTACAGGAGTCCGACCGACCCCCGAGTTGGCGCTATTATAAATCTTTCACCCAAAACTTTCGTCATCTACAATTCTATGATATACATCTTTCACCCAAAATTTCTGTCATCTACAAGTTCGTGATATACATCTTGCACCCAAAACTTCTGTGGTCTACAATTCCTCCACAAATTGAAACATGGTTTACATTTGGACCACAAATAATCTATTAAGATACATTAATATAAATACAATTTAAATAAATATAGACAAAATCTCTTTAAACTTGAACCTGACTTTTTCGAACTACTGGATTGTTCCTATATCGTCACATCATGAGCCCGATCGACCACGGTCCCTTTCAACACTTAACCAATTATCTCACCACAGGGTCGCGACTTAGTGCTATCGAATTCTTATGCCACCTTTTGTGTGATATACATGTTGCACACAACACTTCTATGATATACATTTTTCACTCAACACTTCCATCATTTACAATTCGACCCCGGTTCACAAAAAATTCAAACCATTTATTAGTCTCTTCAATCCCCACCACATTTCCGCCCTTCCCTATGCACATTTGTTATGCTTTTACTAGCGACAACTAAACACACAGGTTTTCTCATTGGCATTAATAAGAAAAAAATGTATTCAATTTGCTTTTCATACCTAGCCAATTATATGTCCATCGGTTCCCGAGTTGGCGCAACTGAACTCTCATTCCCCATGTTCTGTGATATACATCTTCCACCCTAAACTTCCCCAATCTACAATTCCATACTTAGCCAACTTTATGGCCACAACCTTCACTATACCTGGGTTCACACAAATTTCAAACCATTTATTGCTCTCTTCAACCCTCGCCACATTCCTGTCCTTCCCAATGCAAATTCATTATGCTTTTACTAGCGACAAATCAACACACAGGTTCGCTTATTGGCATTAATAACCAAGAAACACATTCAACCATGATTTATGGGAGTCCGACCCACCATCGTTGCTTTTCATACCTAGCCAATTCTATGGCTGTCGGTTCCCAGGTTGGCGTAACCAAACTTTCCTTCCCCCTTTTCCGTGATATACATCTTGCACCCAAAACTTTGGTGATATACAATTCCATAGTTATCCAACTTTATAGTCGTCGATCCCCAAGTTGGCGCTATTATAAATCTTGCACCTAAAACTTATGCCATCTAGAATTCTGTGATGTACATCTTGCACCGAAAACTTTCGTTCTCTACAATTCCTCCAACTCGCAAGCTTCACTCTACCTGACTTCACAAATATTTCAAAGCATTTATCACTACCTTCCATCCCCACTACCTTCGCACCCTTCCCAATGAACATTAATTATGGTTTTACTACTAACAACTCAACACACATGTTCAAAAAAAATTGGCACATTTATAAAAAACAATTAAACATAACTTTTTAATATTTTTTAAACATGTATTCTAATTACCGTTTACTTACCATACCGTTAATTTCTGTTTTTTTAACAATATTACTCGACTCTCCCATTTTCCAAAAATCACCTTATAAGCTACTTGGCAGGGACTACGCTACCACGCAACACTTGTTTAAATTGTTATGATGTTTCAAATATTTCCACCACTCTTAGCTAACTCGTGAATACCTCTCTTAAAGTCATATGACCATTTCTTTGAATAAGTCTCCTAGTTTTCACTCTATAGCCTTGGGTCACATCTCTTAATTCGTCTTCAAAATTTTGTCCGTAATATTCATTGAGAAACAGGAAAAGGATGATTGTTCTTTAGTAAAGATTAGGTGTTGATTATAATATCAAATAGTGGCATGACTAGTATTATAATGTCTTCAAGATTTTGTAAGATTCATTGAGAAACATGAAAAGGATGATCGTTCTTTAATAAAGATTAGGTGTTGATGATAATATCAAATGGTGGCATGACTAGTATTATAATTTGAGTATTGTTTTTCTCTTTTGATTAAATAATAATACCATGACACCTCGATGATTATAGTGTTGATACATGAACACATGGAAATACTATGATATTATGGTGTTTTAATCATTTGGTTACTTATTGATGCCTTGACATACTAATGGCAACAATTCTATGGCACATTAGTTTAAGCGAGGAGGCAAGTATATGGTTCGACATTTCCCTTTATCATGAATTTTTTAATTTTCTATAATTGAGAAACTACCTAACCATGCCACATTAAAAGCTCAATTTGGAGATTGTTGGGTTCAATGGGTAAGTTGTATTTCTCTTTAAACTTGTATCTTGTTTATTTTTACATAATCATTAATATACTTTGTAAGGTCGATTGTGAATTAAATTTACATTTTATTATATATAGATTTCTCTTTCTCAAAAGAAGTTTGAATTGAACTTTAGAAGTTTTTGGGACCCCACTATAAGCATAACACCTTCTTGTGGAGGTTTTTACAAAATCTCCCCCCAAAAATTTCCCTTCGTTGTTTATAGAGAAGGTTGTTATCAGAGGCGGGTGGCCGAAGGTTTTTGCAGAGATTTTTTTTTTTCAGTGCATCTTTTAGGACTATACACTTCAGTGCACATATAAAATTACCGCACCAATGTTAAAATTATCAAACACACTGTCACTGTTCATAGTGGAGGTTGTTAAGGTGGTTGAAAATGTTTTGCGAACAATTTTTGTCAGTGCACCTATACGGTACATTTAGCTCGGTACTCACCTAAAACATAATGCACTGATACGTATATGTTCAAACACATCGTCATAAGTTATAAAAAATAATAAGCACCAATCAAAGCGCACCAGTACCATTGAATCTTATGTACCAATGCATGCATAATGTCCAATGGTGCACCTTGGTAAGGGTAAATAAAAAAAAATTACCAGACTGATTTTCATTGTGACACCTCAACTAGTGCTTCCAATTTCTCAATCAAACACTGGTGATTACTCTATTTTTACTGACACCTTATTTCTAGTGTTTCTCATTGATTTGGAAAGATCCACCGATTGACATTCCACACATTTCCATTTTTTGGAAATTACCATGAATTTTCATTTCCTCTCAACGGTGGAACCATGCCTCCTCTGGATATAAGAGTTCAATTAATTTATTTATTACCTTCCCATTTCCATTTTCATGAGTTTACAATTTTAATTTAGCTTGAAATGTGGGATTTTTTTCAATTTTTTTTTATGTCTCCACACAATGCATTGTTTTGATTCAACTCACCCTGGCACGATGTGTCCTGTGCTAACTTCACAATAAACACTGCCACAGATGCATCCAAGTTTTACCTAAAGCAGTTCCTTCGCTTAAATAACCCAAATCTGGTGCGTCATAAAGGACAATGCCAGATAAATAATGTGTCATTGATTTTCGAACTCTGAATCACTGGTGTGTTCCATTTAAACAAGCACATCGTTAAAAAACAACATAAGAAATATAACTGAGCGGTGCAACCAATTTAAACAAATGCATCGGTGCAATTTGTTGATTAAGGTTGGTTTTCATTGATGTCAACCCTTTAAGAAAGCCCCGTAGCACAAAGGTTGGGTAATGGACCCAAGATTGTTTGATGTAAAGATGACTCATTATTTTCTTGCATGGTTGATAATAATTAGAAATGGATGAACTCCAAAGTGGCCCCCTTATGGTGAAATCCCTCACAGGAAGACACTTTGCAGATTGAGTTATCCTAGAAGTATGGTTAGAGAACCCCTGCTTATTTGTGGAGTAATGATATGAACACCATTGAATGTTTTAGTGAACCTATCCTATATTGATAGTGTTTTTCATGCCATTTCCAGTGGTATGTGGAACATCACATAACTCCTCACGGTTAGATTTTTATGGCCATGAAAAGTTGGAGAACCCATGTTTGGGTAATGGACCCAAGTTTGTTTGATGGATAACGATATGAGTTTTGACATATTTTCAGGTAATACTATTATATATGGATAATACATGTCATTCCATTTCTAGTGGTATGTGGAACGTCACATAACTCTTCACGGTTTGAGAGTTATGGCCTTACGAAGTTGGAGGACCCTCATATGTCATCTAGAAGCCCCAAAAGGTCAAAGTAGTCAAAGTGGTTTAAGAGATTTTAAAAGGTAAATAATAAAGTGAAGTGATGAGTGTATTATAATTCAAAGTGAATACAAAATAAATTAATTCAATAATAAATTTAATGGAGAAATTAGAAGTGGGTTAACCCTAAAATAAGGAAAGTGGGCAAAGTGACCTAGAAGATGTTTTTAAGGAAGCTACTTGGAGAGTATAAATAAGAGGCAAAGCTCTCTCATTTAAGACAGACTTGAGAATATTGAATACCTATAGGTTTCTGAGGTAACCAAAGGATATCTAAGATGAATTTCTGAGGAAAGTGTTCAGAAAAGAAGGCCGGAATTCAAGGAAGGATAAATTATTTTGATGATGCTTTCTAAGGTATGTTTTTTTCAGGTCATCTCACCATTTTAGCAATAAGTTTTTTTTCTAGAATAATTAAAACCGTGAAATTTATATTCCATTGAGGAAACATATCCAAGTATTTGTGGTAAAAAACATAGCTTGTGGGTCGTTGTATTTTTGGAGTTACACTCCGTGGAAAATAGGGTTTGTGGCTAGTCCTGAAACTAGTCAAAAGCAAGTGTTTTGGGTAAACATGTCATAACATATTCATAATAGATTCAAATTTAGTAAGACCAAATGTGTTAGTTAGATTACATTCTATAGTATTCTTTGTAATATTTTCATATCATTTCAACAAATATTGTGTGCGGGGCACACTCTACAAGGTCCCTCTCTAGAATAAGCCAAAATTCAACAAGGTGTGCCATTTTTTCCATAAATCCTTTTATGAGAGGTTCCAAGTAGTGAAACCTAGAGGAATTGGATAAACCACACTGAAGAACATTGCGTATCAATTTCAGTTATTCATTCATTACAGGTACAAAGTTATGATTATTTCAAGTTAGGGTTGTTGACTAATTCAAAACTAGTCTTGTGAGACTAAAGAAATGTTTGATGAAGATGATAGTCTCTTTTTGTTAAAGTTAAGGAAGGTTTGAAGGTATGTGATCATATACACCAGGTCTATTACATATTTACAAATCATATTTTGATGATGAAATTGATGAGGGATTTAGGTTGAGGTACAAGTTGGGTACATGGTTGAGACAAATAGTTGATGAGTTGGCACATACATGAGGTGTATAGTTGATGATGTTGGTACATATTGATGAGTCATAGTTTATGAGTACTTGACACATGATTTGTACATACTTGGTACATGTTTGTTTGCACTTGTTTATGGTACAGGTTGATTACAGATTGTTTGGTACAGGTTGGTGCATGGTTGATGCACTTGTTTATGGTACAAGTTGATGCATGGTTGATGCATGGTTCATGTTATTGGTAAAGGTTGTTTGGTACAAGTTTATTGGTAAATGTTTACATCGATATATCTCACAGTGATAGTGTGACAATGGTTCCATCATTCTACTTCTACTTCAGGGTGGTTGGATGGGGCAAGGACAGGTGGTTGTAGCCACCTTCCGGTTGTAACCGGAGAACATAGGGGTTTGTAGCCTCCTTTTGGTTCTAGCCAGAGAATTGGAGAGTTGGAGCTTCCCTCATGTTGTAGCTTGAGAAACTAGGGGGTTGGAGCCTCCTTCTAGTTGCAGCTAGAAAACAAAGGAAGTTGGTGCTTCCAATGAATGTAATTATTCAAGACATATAACATAAATCATTCTGTGCTTTTCTCCCGATTTGGGTTTTGACATAAAACACTGGTGTACTGTGTATGTGTGTGATTGTTCATTTCTTATTGCTCATTATTGGATAATAATTCTACATTTATATAACACTTGGATTATTTGGAGAAAAAATATTATAATTACTCTATTACTGATTCACCCCCCCTATCAGTAATCCAACAATTGGTATCAGAGAAGGTTCCTTCAGAAATCAGTTTAACCATTGAAAGGTAGATCATGGAGAGTACTAACTCATATAAAAATGGAATACCACACTTTGATGGACAAAAGTATGCTTTTTGGAGCATAAGGATGAAGACATATATACAAGCACAGGGGTTTGAAATTCGGAAATGAATTTTAGATGGATACACAGTACCAACAGTTCCACCAACAAATGACAAAGCAGTAAAACTTGGTCAGAATAATTCCAAAGCTACAAATGCACTTTTGAATGGTCTCAGTGAAACATTATTCACCAAAGTTTCACATTGTAAATCCACCAAAGAGATTTGGTACATGCTTCGAAATATTTATGAAGGAGATACAAAATTCAAAGAAGAAAAACTTCAAACTTACAGAGGTCAGTTCGAACAACTAAAAATCAAGGAAGATGAGAACATTGCAGCCTACTTCTTAAGAGTTGACAAAACAATGAATGCAATCATAGGATTGGGAGAAGAAATCGAAGAATCTGTAATTGTTCAAAAGGTACTAAGATCTCTTCATATGAGATTGAACCCTAAGATATCAACACTAGAAGAAAGATCGGATCTGAACTCAATAAGCATGGACAAACTGCATGGAATACTGACAACATATGAAATGAGAACTGAACATGAAAATCCATATGTAAAAGATGCAACCTTCAAAGCATCCAAAAGATCAAAGCAAAAGAAAAAGGAACAAGAAGAATATAGCAGTAGAAACAACGTATCGGAAAATGATGAAGAAGTGGCCAACTTTGTCAAAAGACTAAAAACGAGAACCAATGGTAGGTATAGAGGTAAGCTTCCTTTAATTTGTTTTAATTGTGATAGTATTGGTCATTTTGCTAACAAATTTCCTCATAGGAAAAAGAGAAATGATGAAGGTTACTCAAAAGGCAAACACACATATAAAGGAAAAAGAACTGCAAAGAAAGATTTCAAGAAAAGCTTATGCATCAAAGAAGACATCTCATCATCAGATGAATATGAAATCAGTGACAGTGAGATAGGAAGAGTTATATTCATGGCAGTAAAAGATCCTGACAAAGAAGACTCCAAAGAAGTCGAAGAAGGATATGAAGAAGTTGAAGACGATATTGAAGAGGCAGATGTTGACTATCGAGAAGAATTAATGTGTTCCATAGAAGTTATCAGAAGAGAATAGAAGAAAAAAAAGAAACTACAAGAAGAACTAGACAAGAACAAAGACACTCGAGAACTAGAACAAATGATCACAAGATTGAAAGTTCAAATATAAGAAAATAAAAGAATTGAAGAAGCACTCAAAGAATAACTAGAATAAAAGGACAATATCATTGGAAACTTGGAAGCATAGATTGTCACACTAAGAAAGTATATTCAAAAGAAAAATTTTCAGAATAGCTCAAAATTTATGGATGACATTATCAATAGTTAAAAATATCATCTTGACAAGTCTAGAATTGGATACAATTAGATAGAAAAGGGATAAAGGTCCAAAACAACAGAGCAATAAACAAATCCAAAAAGATATGCAAAAACAGTCAAAGGGGATAGGAAGATGTACAAGGAAGATTACAGGGACACTCCTCCACTGAGAAGATTCATATTTCAGAATCAACAATAAACAGATAGGCCTCAAGAAGAAAAAGAATTCATAAGAGCACCTTCTTTCAGAATATCTTCAACTACCAGGTATCAAACTATATTTTTTGGTTTATTTTATGCATGTAATAACTCTAGACATAAAGTTGTGAATTGCATAGCTCACAACAAGAACAATAACAACTTTGAGAGTCATACACAAAGGGCTTACTCAAGAAGACATAGTGACACAAAAAGAAGAAGTTACAATAGGTTTGAATCTTTGAGAACTGAAGTGGAATGTTACAAATGTAACAATTTTGGACACGTGGCCAAAAATTGTAGAATGAAAGTCCCTCCTAAAGAACCTCAACAGAATAACAACAGTCATAGACAACAAACTCAGAAAACGACATGGAAAAGAAATCAAGATCAGTATAGCAATGAAGAATGCATAGTCGCTCTACAAGCTAAACAAAAGAAACATGGTTGGTATGTTGACAGTGGGTGTTCAAAACACATGACAGGTTATAGAGACAAATTTCTTACATTGCGAAAGGAAAGAAATGGATCAGTCTCCTTCATAAATGATAATTCATCCAAAATCATTGGAGAAGGCACAGTCCAAATTGGGAACAATAATAAAAAGGCACAAAATGTTCTACTGGTAGAAGATATGAAACATAATCTTCTAAGTTTGAGTCAAATGTGTGACCAAGGTCATAAAGTTACTTTCGATTCACAAAAGTGTAAGATAATAAGAGAAGGTTCAGGGAAATTGGTCGGTACAACTGCAAGAACTTCAAACAACATATATGTGTTAAGTGAAATTGGAAATTAAAAGTGTTTTCTAGGAAATGAAGATTAAAGTTGGATATGGCACAAAAGAATGGGTCACATTCATTTTGATAACCTTGTCAAATTCAGCAAAAGATAAGCAATTAGATAAATTCCCCAGATCAAGAAACCAACCAACACTTTATGCAAGCATTGTCAACAAGGAAAGCAAACAAAGAACACGTTCAAATCAAAGGAATATTCAACAACAAGACCACTAGAAATTGTGCATAATGATCTAGTTGGACCAACTACAACAAAGGGCTTAAAAGGTGAGAGATACTTTATGTTATTAGTTGATGATAATACAAGAATGATTGCAGTTTTCTATTTCAAGAACAAGTCAGAAGATTTTGAAAACTTCAAGATCTACAAGAAAAAGGTTAAAAATGAGATGGATTCAAGAATCAAATGCTTGAGATTTGATAATGGAGGAGAGTTCGCGTCAAACGAATTTATGGACTACTACAACAGTCATGGAATAAAATGACAATTCTCCATTGCTAGGACACCTCAACAGAATGGAGTTGTTGAAAGAAAGAACATAACAATATAGGAAATGGGTCGAACAATGCTAATGGATTCCAAATTGACAAATATATTTTGGACACAGGCAGTGCATACAACATTTCACATTCAAAACAAAGTAATGCTCAGAAACAACACTGATAAAACTCCCTACGAGCTATGGAAAGGAAGACCAACAAATGTGAAGCACTTCAGAGTCTTTGGAAGAAAATGCTACATCAAAAGAGAAGATGGAAGAATGGGAAAGTTTGACTCTCGTGTGGACAAAGGAGTACTTTTTGGTTACTCAAGTACAAGGAAATCATACAAGTGTTACAATCTAAGATTGAACAAAGTTGTAGAAAGTATCAACGTAACAATTGATGAAACAGGCAGACTATAATCAAAGGAAGAAGAAAACAAATCAATGGAACAACTTTTCGAAGAAGAAGAAACAGAAGATGAAGTAGAAGAGGAAGATGAAGAGAATCCAACAGAAACAAAAGAGAAAGTTCAACAAGTATCTCCAAAGACACCTAGAAAACGAGTACAAAAGAATCATTCTTTAGATCAGATTATTGGAAACAAAGATGCAGGAGTTGAGACTAGAAGAAAAATCCGTTCACTAGAAGAAACACACCTAACACTCTTATCTACAATTGAACCAAACTGTTTTGAAGAAGCCAACAAGGATGAATTTTGGAATAAGGCCATGAATGAAGAATTGGATCAAATAGAGAAACATGACACTTGGGAACTGGCTCCAAGACCAAAGAATAAGAATGTGATTGGCACAAAATGGGTTTTCATGAATAAATTAAATGAAGATGGACAAGTTACAATGAACAAAGCTAGATTGGTATGTAAACGATATGCACAGATTGAAGGAATCGAATTTGAAGAGACATTTTCCCCAGTTGCCAGAATGGAAGCAATCCAATTGCTTTTAGCCTATGCATGCTCCAAAAATGTTAAAGTATATCATATGGACGTAAAATCAGCTTTTCTGAATGGGGAACTTGAATAAGAAGTCTACATTGAACAACTAGAAGGATTGCAGTTGAGAGAACGCAGATTATGTGTGTAAATTAAAGAAAGCCTTGTATGGTCTAAAAAAGGCTCCTAGAGCATGGTACTCTAGACTGGATAAGTATCTACAGTAGGTAGGGTTAAGAAAAGGAAGTGCAGACAACAACCTCAACATCAAGGTAAGTGAAGGTAATATTTTATTAATTGAATTTTATGTTGATGATATTATTTTTGATAGTGATGATGACAGGTTAAGCCAGAAATTTGCAAAAGATATGCAAAATGAATTTGAAATGTCGTTACTTGGAGAGCTATCCTTCTCTTTGGGACTTCAGATATGTCAAAGAAACCAAGGAATATTTATTTCTCAAACCAAGTATCTCAAAGAAATGCTAAAGAGGTTCGGAATGGAAGATTGCAAACCAGTTATCACTCCCATGCAAACTAGTTGCAAGTTGAGAAAATATGATGATTCAAGGTCTACAGATCAGAGGAAATATGGGTCAATGATTGGAAGCTTACTATATGTGACAACATCTAGACAAAATGTAATGAAGGTAGTTGGACAGGTGGCCTGATTTCAAGAAGCACCAAATGAGTGACATGTGTTAGCAGTGAAGAGGATTTTTAGATATCTCAAAGGAACATAAGAGTTTGGATTATGGTATCCAAAAGGAAAGGATCTATCACTTATTTCCTATACAAATGCATATTGGGAAGGTTGTATTAATGACCGACGAAGCACCAATGGAGAAGCGCTCTAATTGGGTGAGTGTTTAGTATCATGGCTAAGAAAGAAACAATCATCAATATCTTTATCTATAGCCGAGGAAGACTATATTGCAGCAACATCATGTTGTACACAGGTTCTTTGGATGAAATAAAATCTAACATATATACAGGTTGAGTATGATGAGTCCCTTCCAATCTATTTTGATAATACAAGTGCCATCAGTATCTTGAAGAACCCGGTGATGCAATCCAAGAAGAAGCACATTCCAATAAAGTATCACTTTCTACAGGAGCAGGTTGCAGAAAAGAACATCAGAGTTGAGTATGTGGGCACAAAATAATAAGTGGCAGACATATTCACAAAACCACTTCCATGGGAGTCCTTTGAATATCTTCGCAGATGTCTTGGAGTTATTTATACTCCAAAATGAATTCTTTTTTAATGCTTATCTTATATGTCTTATATTTACACGAGGAAACACCATAAGAGGATAGTTCAGTCAAGGGGAGCAACCCTGGATGGAAATATACCTTTTCCATTGATGACAAAGGGGGAGAGATTTATCAGATGTAGAGGATAGAGGTAGAGGATAGAGGCATGGTTCCATGGGGATCATGATTGATATGATTTCGGTATTGCATCAAAGTGTTTCCATCAATGCCAAAGGGGGAGATTGTTGATTAAGGTTGGTTGTCATTGATGTGAACCCTTGAAGAAAGCCCCGTAGCACAATGGTTGGGTAATGGACCCAAGATTGTTTGATGTAAAGATGAATCCTTATTTTCTTGTTATGGTTGATAATAAGTAGAAATGGATGAAATCCAAAGTGGTCCCCTTATGGTGAAATTCCTCATGGGAAGACGCTTTGCGGATTGAGTTATCCTAGAATTATGGCTAGATAACCCATGTGTATTTGTGAAATAATGAGATGAAAGCTAGTGAATTTTTCAGTGAAAATATACTATATGGATAGTCCTTGTCATTCCATTTCTGGTGGTATGTGGAACGTCACATAACTCCTCACAGTTAGAGATTTATGGCCATGAGAAGTTGGAGAACCCAGGTTTGGGTAATGGACCCAAGTTTGTTTGATGGATAACAGTATGAGTTTTCATATATTTTTAGGTAATACTATTATATATGGATATTAAATTTCATTCCATTTCTGGTGGTATGTGGAATGTCACATAACTCCTCATGGTTTAAGAGTTATGGCCTTACGAAGTTGGAGGACCCTCATATGTCATCTAGAAGCCCCAAAAGGTCAAAGTAGTCAAAGTGGTTTAAGAGATGTTAAAAGGTAAATAATAAGTTGAAGTGATGAGTGTACTATAATTAAAAGTGAATACAAAATAAATTAATTCAATAATAAATTTAATGGAGAAATTAGAAGTGGGTTAACCCTAAAATAAGGAAAGTGGGCAAAGTGACCTAGAAGATGTTTTTAAGGAAGCTACTTGGAGAGTACAAATAAGAGGCAAGGCTCTCTCATTTAAGACACACTTGAACATATTGAATACCTATAGGTGTCTTAGGTAACCAAAGAATATATAATCCAAATTTATGAGGAAAGTGAAGAAAAAAAGGCTGTAATTCAAGGAAGGATAAATTCTTTTGATGATGCTTTCTAAGGTATGTTTTTTTTAGGTCATCTCACCATTTTAACAATAATTTTTTTTTCTAGAATAATTCGGCCTATGAAATTTCTATTCCAATGAGGAAACATATCAAAGTATCTGTGGTAAAATATTCATCTTGTGGGTCATTTTATTTTTGGAGTTACACTCCGTGGAAAATAGGGTTTGTGGCCAGTCTTGAAACTAGTCAAAAACAAGTGTTTAAGGTAAAAACGTCATAAATTCTTCATAACAGATCCAAATTCAGTAAGAAAAAATGTGTTGGTTGTATTACAGTCTATAGTATGTTTTGTAATAGTTTTAGATAAATTCAATAAATATTCGGTGTGGGGAACGCTCTACCAGGTCTCTCTCTAGAATAAGTAAGAAATCAACAAGGTGTGTCATTTTTTCCATAAATCCTTTTATGAGAGGTTCCAAGTAGTGAAACCTAGAGGAATTGCATAAAACACACTGAAGAACATTGTATATCAGTTTCATATATTTATTCATTACAGGTACAAAGTTATGATTATTTCAAGTTAGGGTTGTTGACTAATCCAAAACTAGTCTTGTGAGACTAAAGAAACGTTTGATGAAAATGATAGTCTCTTGTTGTTAAAGTTAAGGAAGGTTTGAAGGTATGTGATAATATGCACCAGGTCTATTACATATTTACAAATCATATTTGGATTATGAAATTGATGAGGGCTTTTGGTTGAGGTACAAGTTGGGTACATGGTTGAGACAAGTAGTTGATGAGTTGGCACATACATGAGGTGTATAGTTGATGATGTTGGTACATATTGATGAGTCATAGTTGATGAGTACCTGAAACATTATTGGTACATACTTGGTACATGTTTGGTTTCACTTGTTTATGGTACAGGTTGATTACAGATTGCTTGGTACAGGTTGGTGCATGGTTGATGCACTTGTTTATGGTATAGGTTGATGCATGGTTGATGCATGGTTCAGGTTATTGGTACAGGTTGTTTGGTACAAGTTTATTGGTACAATTTTTTAATGATATATCTCACAGTGATAGTGTGACAATGGTTTCATCATTCTACTTCTACTTCAGGGCGGTTGGACGGGGCAAGGACAGGTGGTTGTAGCCACCTTCTAGTTGTAGCCGGTGAACATAGGGGGTTGTAGCCTCCTTTTGGTTGTAGCTAGAGAATTGGGTAGTTGGATCTTCCCTCAGGTTGTAGCCTGAGAAACTAGGGGGTTGGAGCCTCCTTTTAGTTGCAGCTGAAAAACAAAGGAAGTTGGTGCTTCCAATGAATGTAATTCTTCAAGACGTATAACATAAAGCATTTCTTGCTTTTCTCCTGATTTGGGTTTCGACGTAAAACAATGGTATACTGTGTATGTGTGTAATTGTTCATTTCTTATTGCTCATTATTGGATAATAATTCTACATTGATATAACACTTGGATTATTTGGAGAAAAAAGATTATAATTACGTTATTACTAATTCACCCCCCCTCTTAGTAATCCAACAATTGGTATCAGAGCAGGTTCCTTCAGAAATCCATTAAACCAATGAAAGGTATATCATGGAGAGTACCAACTCATATAAAAATGGAGTACCACACTTTGATGGACAAAAGTATGCTTTTTGGAGCATAAGGATGAAGACATATATACAAGCAAAGGGGTTTGAAATTTGGAAATCAATTGTAGATGGATACACAGTACCAACAGTTCCACCAACAAATGAAAAAGGAATGAAACTTGGTCAGAATAATTCAAAAACTACAAATGCACTTTTGAATGGTCTCAGTGAAATAGTATTCACCAAAGTTTCACATTGTAAATCTGCCAAAGAGATTTGGGACAAGCTTCAAAATATTTATGAAGGAGATAGAAAAGTCAAAGAAACAAAACTTTAAACTTACAGAGGTCAGTTTGAACAACTAAAAATGAAGGAATATGAGAACATTGCAACCTACTTCTTAAGAGTTGATGAAACAATGAATGCAATCATAGGATTGGGAGAAGAAATCAAAGAATCTGTAATTGTTCAAAAGGTACTAAGATCTCTTCCTATGAGATTGAACCCTAAGATATCAGCGCTAGAAGAAAGATTGGATCTCAACTCAATAAGCATGGATGAACTGCATGGAATATTCATAGCATATGAAATAAGGACTGAACATGAAAATCCAGAAGTAAAAGAAGCAACCTTCAAAGCATCCAATAGATCAAAGGAAAAGAAAAAGGAACAAGAAGAATATAGCAGCAGCAATGATGTCTTGAAAGATGATGAAGAAGTGGCCAACTTCGTCAAAAGACTGAAAAAGGAAACCAATGGTAGGTATAGATGTAAGCTTCCTTTAATTTGTTTTAATTGTGATAGTATTGGTCATTTTTCTAACAATTTTCCTCATAAGAAAAAGAAAAATGATGAAGGTTACTCAAAAGGCAAACACACATATAAAGGAAAAAGAACTACAAAGAAATATTTCAAGAAAATATTATGCATCAAAGAAGACATATCATCTTCAAATGAAGATAAAATCAGTGACAGTAAGATAGGAAGAGTTCTATTAATGGTAGTAAAATTTTCTGACAAAGAAGACTCGGAAGAAGAATATGAAGAAGTCGAAGAAGGATATGAAGAAGTTGAAGACGAAATTGAAGAGGCAGAAGTTGACTATCGAGAAGAATTAATGTGTTCCATAGAAGTTATCATAAGAGAAAAGAAAAAAAACGAGAAACTACAAGAAGAACTAGAAAAGAAAAAGGACACTCGAGAACTAGAACAAATGATCACAAGATTGAAGGTTCAAATATAAGAAGATAAAATAATTGAAGAAGCACTCAAAGAACAACTAGAATAAAAGGAAAATATCATTGGAAACTTGGAAGCATAGATTGTCACATGAAGAAAGGATATTCAAAAGAAAGATATCCAGAGTAGCTCAAAAGTTCTGGATGATATTATCAACAGTAAAAAATCTCATCTTGACAAGTCTGAACTTGGATACAATCAGACAGAAAATGGATCAAGCTCCAAAAAAATAGAGCAAGAAACAAATCCAAACAGATAGGTAGAAACAATCAAAGGGGATAGGAATATGTACAAGGAAGATTACAGGGACACTCCTCCACCGAGAAGATTCAGATTTCAGAATCAACAATAGACATATAGGCCTCAAGAAGAAGAAGGATTCATAAGAGCACCTTCTTTCACAAGATCTTCAACTACCAAGTATCAAACTATATTTTTTCGTTTATGTTATGCATGTAATAATTTTAGACATAAAGTTGTGAATTGCATAGCTAACAACAGGAACAATAACAACTTCAAGAGTCATACACAAAGGGGTTACTCAAGAAGACCTAGTGAAACACAAAGAAGAAGTTACAACAGGTTTGAATCTTTGAGCACTGAAGTGGAATGTTACAAATGTAACAATTTTGGACACGTGGCCAAAAATTGCAGAGTGAAAGTCCCTCCTAAAGAACCTCAACAGAATAACAACAGTCACAGACAACAACCTCAGAAAACGACATGGATAAGAAAGCAAGATCATTATAGCAATGAAGAATGCACAATCGCTCTACAAACTAAGCAGAAGAAACATGGTTGGTATGTTGACAATGGGTGTTCAAAACACCTGACAGGTGATAGAGACAAATTTCTTACATTGCGAAAGGAAAGAAATGGATTAGTCTCTTTCGGAAATGATAATTCAGCCAAAATCATTGGAGAAGGCACAGTCAGAATTGGGAACAAGAATAAAAAGGAACAAAATGTTCTACTCGTAGAAGATATGAAACATAATCTTCTAAGTGTGAGTCAAATGTGTGACCAAGGTCATAAAGTTACTTTCGATTCACAAAAGTTTGAGATAAGAAGAGAAGGTTCAGGTAAATTGGTCAGTATAGCTGCAAGAAATTCAAACAACGTATATGTGTTAAGTGAAATTGGAAATGAAAAGTCTTGTTTAGGAAAGGAAGATGAAAGTTGACTATGCCACAAAATAATGGGTCACATGCATTTTTATAACCTTGTCAAAGTCAGCAAAAGAGAAGCAGACAGAGAAATTCCCCAAGTCAAGAAACCAACCAACACTTTATGCAAACATTGTCAACAAGGAAAACAAACAAAGACCAGGTTCAAATCAAAGGAATATTCAACAACAAGACCACTAGAAATTGTGCATACTGATCTAGTTGGACCAACTACAACAAAGGTCTTAAAAGGTGAGAAATACTTTATGTTATTAGTTGATGATTATACAAGAATGACTGCAGTTTGATTTCTCAAGAACAAGTCAGAAGCTTTTGAAAACTTTAAGATCTACAAGGAAATGGTTGAAAATGAGATGGATTCAAGAATCAAATGCAAGAGATATGATAATGGAGGAGAGTTCACTTCAAAGGAATTTATGGACTACTGCAGCAGTCACGGAATAAAAAGACAATTCTTCATTGCTAGGACACCTCAATATAATGGAGTTGTTGAAAGAAAGAATTGGACAATATGGGAAATGGATCGAACAATGCTAATGGATTCCAAATTGACAAATATATTTTGGACACAGGCAGTGCATAAAACAATTCACATTCAAAACAAAGTAATTCTCAGAAACAAAACTGATAAAACTCCCTACGAGATATGGAATGGAAGACCAACAAATTTGAAGCACTTCAGAGTCTTTGGAAGAAAATGCTACAACAAAAGAGAAGATGGAAGAATGGGAAAGTTAGACTCTCGTGTGGACAAATGAGTACTTGTTGGTTACTCAAGTACAAGGAAATCATACAAGTGTTACAATCTAAGATTGAACAAAGTTGTAGAAAGCATCAATGTAAAAATTGATGAAATAGGCATGCCAGAATCAAAAAAAGAAGAAAACAAATCAATGGAACAATTTTTTAAAATAGAAGAAGCAGAAGATGAAGTAGAAGAGGAAGATGAAGAGAATCTGACAGAAACAAAAGAGAAATTTCAGCAAGTATCTCCAAATGCACCTAGAAAACGAGTACAGAAGAATAATCTTTCAGATCATATTATTGGAAACAAAGATGTAGGAGTTGAGACTAGAAGAAAAATTCGTTTTCTAGAAAAAACACACCTAGCACTCTTATGTACAATTGAACCAAACTGTTTTGAAGAAGCCAACAAGGATGAATTTTGGAATAAGGCCATGAATGAAGAATTGGAACAAATAGAGAAACATGACACTTGGGAACTGGTTCCAAGACCAAAGAATAAGAATGTGATCGGCACAAAATGGGTTTTCAGGAATAAATTAAATGAAGATGGACAAATTAGAAGGAACAAATCTAGATGGGTATGTAAACGATATGCACAGATTGAAGGAATCAACCTTGAAGAGACATTTGCCCCAGTTTTCAGAATGGAAGAAATCCAATTTCTTTTAGCCTATGCATTCTCCAAAAATGTTAAAGTATATCAGATGGACATAAAATCAGCTTTTCTGAATGGGGAACTTGAAGAAGAAGTCTACATTGAACAACTAGAAGGATTTCAGTTGTCAGAGAATGCAGATTATGTGTGTAAATTAAAGAAATCCTTGTATGGTCTAAAACGAGATTCTAGAGCATGGTACTCTAGACTGGATAAGTATCTGTAGCAGGCAGGGTTAAGAAAAGGAAGTGCAGACAAAAACCTCAACATCAAGATAAGTGAAGGTAATATTTTATTAATTGAAGTTTATGTTGATGATATTAGTTTTGGTAGTGATGATGACAGGTTAAGCCAGAAATTTGCAAAAAGTATGTAGAATGAATTTCAAATGTCGTTACTTGGAGAACTATCCTTATTTTTGGGACTTCAGATATGTCAAATCAAGCAAGGAATCTTTATTTCTCAAACCAAGTATCTCAGAGAAATGATAAAGAGGTTCGGAATGGAATATTGCAAACCAGTTATCACTCCCATGCAAACCAGTTGCAAGTTGAGCAAATATGATGATTCAAGGTCTATAGATCAGAGGCAATACAGGTCAATGATTGGAAGCCTACTATATGTGACAACATCTAGACCATATGTAATGCAGGTAGTTGGATAGGTGGCACAATTTCAAGAAGCACCAAAGGAGTCACATTTGTTAGCAGTGAAGAGGATTTTCAGATATCTCAAAGGAACATAAGAGTTTGGATTATGGTATCCAAAAGGAAAGGATCTATCACTTATTGCCTACAGAGATGAAGATTGGGCAAATTGTATTGATGACCGACGAAGCACCAGTGGAGTAGCATTCTACTTGGGTGAGTGTTTAGTATCATGTATAAGCAAGAAACAATCATCAATATCTTTATCTACAACTGACGCAGAGTATATTGCAACAACATCATGGTGTACACAAGTTCTTTGGATGGAACAAAATCTGACAGATATACAGGTTGAGTATGATGAGCCCATTCCAATTTATTGTGATAATACAAGTGCCATCAGTATCTCGAAGAACCCACTGATGCACTCCAAGATGAAGCACATTCCAATAAAGTATCACTTTCTACAGGAGCAGGTTGCAAAAAAGAACATCATAGTTGAGTATGTGGGCACAAAATAACAAGTGGCAGACATCTTCACAAAACCACTTCCACGGTAATCCTTTGAATATATTTGCCAGAGTCTTGGAGTTATTTATACTCCAAAATGAATTCTTTTTTAATGCTTATCTTATATGACTTATATTTACACGAGGAAGCACCATAAGAGGACAATTCAGTCAAGGGGAGCAAACCAATATGGAAAGATACCCTTGCCATCGATGACAAAGGGGGAGATATTTATCAGATGTAGAAGATATAGGTAGAGGACAGAGGTAGAGGAAAGAGGCATGGTTCCAGGGGGAGAATGAGTGATATGATATCAGTATTGCATCAAAGTGTTGCCATCAATTCCAAAGGGGGAGATTGTTAATTAAGGTTGGTTGTCATTGATGTCAACCCTTGAAGAAAGCCCCGTAGCACAAAGGTTAAGTAATGGACCCAAGATTGTTTGATGTAAATATGACTCATTATTCTATTTTCATGGTTGATAATAAGTAGAAATGGATGAACTCCAAAGTGGTCCCCTTATGGCGAAAGCCCTCACGGGAAGATGCTTTGCGGGTTGAGTTATCCTAGAAGTATGGTTAGAGAACCCATGCTTATTTTTGGAATAATGAGATGAAATCTAGTGAATTTTTTAGTGAAAATATCCTATATGGATAGTTATTGTCATGAAATTTCCAATGGTATGTGGAACATCACATAACTCCTCACGGTTAGAGATTTATGGCCATGAGAAGTTGGAGAACCCAAGTTTGGGTAATGGACCCAAGTTTGTTTGATGGATAACGGTATGAGTTTTGATATATTTTCAGGTAATACTATTATATATGGATATTACATGTCATTCCATTTCTGGTGGTATGTGGAACATCACATAAATCCTCACGGTTTGAGAGTTATGGCCTTACGAAGTTGGAGGACCCTCATATGTCATCTAGAAGCCCCAAAAGGTCAAAGTAGTCAAAGTGGTTAAAGAGATGTTAAAAGTTAAATAGTAATTTGAAGTGATGAGTGTACTATAATTCAAAGTGAATACAAAATAATTCAATAATAAATTTAATGGAGAAATTAGAAGTGGGTTAACCCTAAAATAAGGAAAGTGGGCAAAGTGACCTAGAAGATGTTTTTAAGGAAGCTACTTGGAGAGTATAAATAAGAGGCAAGGCTCTCTTATTTAAGACACGCTTGAACATATTAAATACCTATAGGTTTCTAGGGTAACCAAAGGATATATAATATGAATTTATGAGGAAAGTGAAGAAACGAAGGCCAGAATTCAAGGAAGGATAAATTCTTTTGATGATGCTTTCTAAGGTATGTTTTTTTCAGGTCATCTCACCATTTTAGAAATAATTTTTTTTTTCTAAAATAATCCAAACCATTAAATTTCTATTCCAATGAGGAAACATATCCAAGTATCTATGGTAAAAAATTCATTTTGTGGGTCGTTGTATTTTTGGATTTACACTCCGTCGAAAATAGGGTTTGTGGCTAGTCCTGAAACTAGTCAAAAACATGTGTTTCGGGTAAAAACGTCATAACTTCTTCATAATAGATCCAAATTCAGTAAGACCAAATGTGTTGGTTAGATTAAATTATATAGTATTATTTTTAATAGGCTTTGATCAGTTCAATAAATATTTCGTTCGGGGCACGCTCTACAAGGTCTCTCTCTAGAATAAGCCATAAATTAACAAGGTGTGTCATTTTTGATATAAATCATTTTCTGTGAGGTTCCAAGTAATGAAACCTGGAGGAATTTCATAAAACACATTGAAGAATATTTTTTATCAGCTTCAGATATTTATTCATTACAGGTACAAAGTTATGATTATTTCAAGTTAGGGTTGTTGACTAATGCAAAACTAGTTTTGTGAGACTAAAGAAACGTTTGATGAAAATGCTAGTCTCTTGTTGCTAAAGTTAAGGAAGGTTTGTAGGTATGTGATAATATACAACAGCTCTATTACATATTTACAAATCATATTTGGATGATGAAATTGATGAGGGCTTTTGGTTGAGGTACAAGTTGGGTACATGGTTGAGACAAGTAGTTGATGAGTTGGCACATACATGAGGTGTATAGTTGATGATGTTGGTACATATTGATGAGTCATAGTTGATGAGTACTTGACACATGATTTGTACATACTTGGTACATGTTTGATTTCACTTTTGTATGGTATAGGTTGATTATAGATTGTTTGGTACAGGTTGGTGCATGGTTGATGCACTTGTTTATGGTACAGGTTGATGCATGGTTCAGGTTATTGGTACAGGTTGTTTGGTACATGTTTATTGGTACAGGTTTATAGCAATATATATCACAATGATAGTTTGACAGTGGTTCCATCATTATGCTTCTACTTCAGGGTGGTTGGACGGGGCAAGGACAAGTGGTTGTAGACACATTCCGGTTGTAGCCAGAGAACATAGGGGGTTGTAGCCTCCTTCTAGTTGTAGCCAAAGAATTGGGGAGTTGGAGCTTCCCTCAATTTGTAGCCTGAGAAACTAGGGGGTTGGAGCCTCCTTCCAGTTGCAGCTGGAAAACAAAGGAAGTTGGTGCTTCCAATGAATGTAATTCTTCAAGATATATAACATAAAGCATTTCGTGTTTTTATCCCAATTTCGGTTTCAATGTAAAACACTAGTGTACTGTGTATGTGTGTGATTGTTCATTTCTTATTACTCATTATTGGATACTAATTCTACATTGATATAACACTTAGATTATTTGGAGAAAAAAAATTATAATTACGCTATTACTAATTCACCCCCCCTCTCAGTAATCCAACAATTGGTATCAGAGAAGGTTCCTTCAGAAATTAGTTTAACCACTGAAAGGTAGATCATGGAGAGTACCAACTCATATAAAAATCGAATACCACACTTTGGAGAAAAGTATTCTTTTTGGAGCATAAGGATGAAGACATATATACAAGAACAAGGGTTTGAAATTCGGAAATTAATTGTAGATGGATACACAGTACCAGTAGTTCCACCAACAAATGACAAAGCAGTGAAACTTGGTCAGAATAATTCCAAAACTACAAATGCACTTTTGAATGGTCTCAGTGAAACAATATTCACTAAAGTTGCACATTGTAAATCCGCCAAAGAGATTTGGGACAAGCTTCAAAATATTTATGAAGGAGATACAAAAGTCAAAGAAGCAAAACTTCAAACTTACCAACTAAAAATGAATGAAGATGAGAACATTGCAACCTACTTCTTAAGAGTTGGCAAAACCGTGAATTCAATCATAGGATTGGGAGAAGAAATTCAATAATATGTAATTGTTCAAAAGGTACTAAGATCTCTTCCTATGAGATTCAACCCTAAGATATCATCACTAGAAGAAAGATCAGATCTGAACTCAATAAGCATGGACGAACTGCATGAAATATTCACAACATATGAAATGAGAATTGAACATGAAAATCCAGATGTAAAAGAAGCAACCTTCAAAGTATCCAAAAGATCAAAGCAAAAGAAAAAGGAACAAGAAGAATATAGCAGCAACAGTGACATCTCGGAAGATGATGAAGAAGTGGCCAACTTTGTCAAAAGACTGAAAAAGGGAACCAATCGTAGGTATAGAGGTAAGCTTCCTTTAATTTGTTTTAATTGTGATGGTATTGGTCATTTTGCTAACAAATTTTCTCATAAGAAGAAGAGAAATGATGAAGGTTACTCAAAATCAAAACACACATATAAAGTCAAAAGAACTACAAAGAAAGATTTCAAGAAAATCTTATACATCAAAGAAGACATCTCATCATCAGATGCAGATGAAATCAGTGACAATGAGACAGGAAGAGTTCTATTCATGGAAGTAAAATATTCTGACAAAGAAGACTCGGAAGAAGAATATGAAGAAGTCGAAGAAGGATATGAAGAAGTTGAAGATGAAATTGAAGAGGCAGAACTTGACTATCGAGAAGAATTAATGTGTTCCATAGAAGTTATCAGAAGATAAAAGAAGAAAAACAAGAAACTACAAGCAGAAGTAGACAAGAAAAATGACACTCGAGAACTAGAACAAATGATCACAAGATTGAAGGTTCAAATATAAGAAGATAAAAGAATTGATGAAGTACTCAAAGAACAACTAGAATAAAAGGACAATATCATTGGAAACTTGGAAGGATAGATTGTCACACTAAGAAAGGATATTCAAAAGAAAAATATGCAGAATAGCTCAAAAGTGTTGGATGACATTATCAACAGTAAAAATTCTCATCTTGACAAGTCTGGACTTGGATACAATCAGACAGAAAAGGGATCAATCTCCAAAAGAACAGAGCAAGAAACAAATCCAAAAAGATATGCATAAACAATCAAAGGGGATAGGAATATGTACAAGGAAGATTACAAGGACATTCCTCTACCGAGAATATTTAGATTTCAGAATCAACAATAGACAGATAGGCCTCAAGAAGAAGAAGGATTCATAAGAGCACCTTCTTTCAGAAGATCTTTAACTCCCAGGTATCAAGCTATATTTTTTGGTTTATGTTATGCATGTAATAATTTTGGACATAAAGTTGTGAATTGCATAGCAAACAACAGGAACAATAACAACTTTGAGAGTCATACACAAAGGGGTTACTCAAGAATACCTAGTGAAACACAAAGAATAAGTTACAACAGGTTTGAATCTTTGAGCACTGAAGTGGAATGTTACAAATGTAACAATTTTGGACATGTGGCCAAAAATTGAAGAATGAAAATCCCTCCTAAAGAACCTCAACAGAATAACAACAGTCACAGACAACAACCTCAAAAAATGACATGGATAAGAAAGAAATATCAGTATAGGCCTACGACTTAACTCAATAGACGTTTCCCCCTCCTCGGCGTTAGCTGGTTTTTGCACTCCGCTCTTTCAACAGGTGATGTGACCGTATAATCCGCCCTAGGGCCAATCTTCAAGTTC
>JASDQU010101388.1:519128-535449 GCA_032191745.1 Picea mariana
ACTGTTAACTACTTCATATAAATACATTGATATCCTCTCGCCTAGCGAGCAAATATTGACCTCCGTGGATGGAAATACTTCTTTATCTGGATCGATGTGAGAGTACAACTACATTTCCAAAATCCATGTTGTTTCTTCGGAACAGGTTGACCCCTTCGCTCTCTCGTGGTACAATTCAATGAAGAATGCACAGTGTCTCTACAAGCTAAGCAGAAGAAGCACGGTTGGTATGTTGACAGTGGGTGTTCAAAACACATGATAGGTGATAGAGACAAATTTCTTATATTGCAAAAGGAAAGAAATGGATTAGTCGCCTTCAGAAATGATAATTCAACGAAAATCATTGTAGAAGGCATAGTCCAAATTGGGAATAAGAATAAAAAGGCACAAAATGTTTTACTGGTAGAAGATATGAAAGATAATCTTCTAAGTGTGAGTCAAATGTGTGAGCAAGGTCATAAAGTTACTTTTGATTCACAAAAGTGTGAGATAATAAGAGAAGGTTAAGGGAAATTGGTCGGTACAGCTGCAAGAACTTCAAACAACATATATGTGTTAAGTGAAATTGGAAATGAAAAGTGTTATATAGGAAAGGAAGATGAAAATTGGCTATGGCACAAAAGAATGGGTCACATGCATTTTGATAACCTTGTCAAAGTTAGAAAAAGAGAAGCAATCAGAGAAATGCCCCAGATCAAGAAACCAACCAACACTTTGTGCAAGCATTGTCAACAAGGAAAACAAACAAAGACCATGTTCAAATCAAAGGAATATTCAACAACAAGACCACAGGAAATTGTGCATACTGATCTAATTGGACCAACTACAACAAAGGGATTAAAAGGTGAGAGATACTTTATGTTATTAGTTGATGATTATACAAGAATGATTGTAGTTTTCTTTCTCAAGAACAAGTCAGAAGCTTTTGAAAACTTCAATATCTACAAGGAAATGGTTGAAAATGAGATGGATTCAAGAATCAAATGCTTGAGATCTGATAATGGAGGAGAGTTCACTTCAAAGGAATTTATGGACTACTGCAACAGTCATGGAATAAAAAGATAATTCTATGTTGCTAGGACACCTCAACAGAATGGAGTTGTTGAAAGAAAGAAAAGGACAGTACAGGAAATGGTTCGAACAATGCTAATGTATTCCAAATTGACAAATATATTTTGGACATAGGAAGTGCATACAATAGTTCACATTCAAAATAGATTAATGCTCAAAAACAACACTAATAAAACTCTCTACGAGCTATGGAAAGGAAGACCAACAAATGTGAATCACTTCAGAGTGTTTGGAAGCAAATGCTACATCAAAAGAGAAGATGGCAGAATGAGAAAGTTTGAATCTCATGTGGACAAATGAGTACTTGTTGGTTACTCAAGTACAAGGAAATCATACAAGTGTTTCAATATAATATTGAACAAAGTTGTATAAAGCATCAATGTAACAATTGATGAAACAGGTAGACCAGGATCAAAGGAAGAAGAAAACAAATCAATGGAACAATTTTTTGAAGAAAAAGAAGAAAAAGATGAAGTAGAAGAGGAAGATGAAGAGAATCCAATATAAACAAAAGATAAAGTTCATCAAGTATATCTAAATACACCTAGAAAATGAGTACAAAAGAATCATCCTTCAGATCAGATTATTGGAAACAAAGATGCAGGAGTTGAGACTAGAAGAAAAATCTGTTCACTAGAACAAACACACCTAGCACTCTTATCTACAATTGAACCAAAATTTTTTGAAGAAGTCAACAAGGATAAATTTTGGAATAAGGCCATAAATGAAAAATTGGATGAAATAGAGAAACATGACACTTGGGAACTAGTTTCAAGACCAAAGAATAAGAATTTGATCGACACAAAATGGGTTTTCAGGAATAAATTAAATTAAGTTGGACAAGTTACAAGGAACAAAGCTAGATTGGTATGTAAACGATATGCACATATTGAAGGAATTGACTTTGAAGAGACATTTGCCCCATTTTCTAGAATGGAAGCAATCCAGTTGCATTTAGCCTATGCATGCTCGAAAAATGATAAAGTATATCAGATGGACGTAAAATCATCTTTTCCGAATGGGGAACTTGAAGAAGAAGTCTACATTGAACAACCATAAGGATTTCAGTTGTCAGAGAACACAGATTATGTGTGTAAATTAAAGAAATCCTTGTATGGTCTAAAACAGGCTCCTAGAGCATGGTACTCTAGACTGGATAAGTATCCGCAACAAGCAGGGTTCAGAAAAGGAAGTGCAGACAACAAAATCAACATCAATGTAAGTGAAGGTAATATTTTATTAATTGAAGTTTATGTTGATGATATTATTTTTGGTAGTGATGATGACAGGTTAAGCCAGAAAGTTGCAAAAGATATGCAGAATGAATTTGAAATGTCGTTACTTGGAGAAATATTCTTCTTTTTGGGAGTTCAGATACGTCAAAGAAACCAAGGAATCTTTATTTCTCAAAACAAGTATCTCAGAGAAATTCTAAAGAGGTTCGGAATGGAAGATTGCAAACCAATTATCACTCCCATGCAAACCAGTATCAAGTTGATAAAATATGATGATTCAAGGTCTACATATTAGAGGAAATACAGGTCAATGATTGGAAGCCTACTATATGTGACAACATCCAGACCAGATGTAATGCAGGTAGTTGGACAGGTGGCATGATTTCAATAAGCACCAAATGAGTCACATGTGTTAGCAGTGAAGAAGATTTTCAGATATCTCAAAGGAACAAAAGTGTTTGGATTATGGTATCCATAAGGAAAGTATCTATCAATTATTGCCTACACAGATGCAGATTGGTCAGGTTGTATTGATGACCGACGAAGCACCAGTGGAGAAACGTTCTACTTGGGTGAGTGTTTAGTATCATGTCTAATTAATAAACAATCATCAGTATCTTTTATCTACAACTGAGGCAGAGTATATTGCAACAACATCATGTTGTACACAGGTTCTTTGGATGAAACAAAATCTAACAGATATACAGGTTGAGTATGATGAGCCCATTCCAATCTATTGTGAAAATAAAAGCACCGTCAGTATCTCAAAGAACCCGGTGATTCACTCCAAGACGAAGCAAATTCCAATAAAGTATCACTTTCTATGGGAGCAGGTTGCAGAAAAGAACATCAGAGTTGAGTATGTGGGCACAAAATAACAAGTGGCAGACATCTTCACAAAACCTCTTCCACGAGAATCCTTTGAATATATTTTCCATAGTCTTGGAGTTATTTCTACTCCAAAATGAATGATTTTTTAATGCTTATCTTATATGTCTTATATTTACACAAGGAAGCACCATAAGAGGAAAGTTCAGTCAGGGGGAGCAACACCTAATGGAAAGATACCTTTGCCATTGATGACAAAGGGGGAGAGATTTATTATATGTAGAGGATAGAGGTAGAAGACACAGGCATGGTTCGAGGGGGAGTACGAGTGATATGATTTCAGTATTGCATCAGAGTGTTTCCATCAATGCGAAAGGGGGAGATTGTTGATTAAGGTTGGTTGTCATTGATGTCAACCCTTGAAGAAAGCCTTGTAGCACAAAGGTTGGGTAATGGAACCAAGATTGTTTGATGTAAAAATGAATCCTTATTGTCTTTTCATGGTTGATAATAAGTAGAAATGGATGAAATCCAAAGTGGTCCCCTTATGGTGAAATCCCTCACGGGAAGACGCTTTGTAGATTGAGTTATCCTAGAAGCATGGTTAGAGAACCCATGCTTATTTGAGGAATAATGAGTTGAATTCTAGTGAATTTTTTAGTGAAACTATCTTATATGGATAGTGCTTGTCATGCAATTTCTGGTGGTATGTGGAATGTCACATAACTCCTCACAGTTAGACATTTATGGCCATGAGAAGTTGGAGAACCCAGGTTTGGGTAATGGACCCAAGTTTGTTTGATGGATAACAGTATGAGTTTTGATATATTTTCAGGTAATACTATTATATATGGATAGTACATGTCATTCCATTTTTGGTGGTATGTGGAATGTCACATAAATCCTCACGGTTTGAAAGTTATGGCCTTACGAAGTTGGAGGACCCTGATATGTCATCTAGAAGCCCCAAAAGGTCAAAGTAGTCAAAGTGGTTTAAGAGATGTTAAAAGGTAAATAATAATTTGAAATTATGGGTGTACTATAATTCAAATTGAATACAAAATAAATGAATTCAATAATAAATTTAATGGATAAATTAGAAGTGGGTTAACCTTAAAATAAGGAAAGTGGGCAAAGTGACCTAGAAGATGTTTTTAAGGAAGCTACGTGGAGAGTATAAATAAGAGGCAAGGCTCTCTCATTTAAGACACACTTGAATATATTTAATACCTATAGGTTTTTGAGGTAACCAAATGATATCTAAGTCGAATTTCTGAGGAAAGTGAAGAAAAGAAGGCCGAAATTCAAGGAAGGAAAAATTCTTTTGATGTTGCTTTCTAAGGTATGTTTTTTTCAAGTCATCTGACCATTTAGCAATAAAAAAAATTTATAGAATAATTCAGAACGTGAAATTTATATTCCAATGAGGAAACATATCCAAGTATTTTTGGTAAAAAATTCATCTTGTGTGTTTTTGTATTTTTGGAGTTACACTCCGTGGAAAATAGGGTTTGTGGCTAGTCCTGAAACTAGTCAAAAAAAGGTGTTTCAGGTAAAAACGCCATAAATTCTTCATAAAAGATCCAAATTCAGTAAGACTAAATGTGTTGGTTATAATATAGTCTTTAGTATGATTTGTAACCGTTTTATATCAATTCAATAAATATTCTATGCGGAGCATTCTCTACAAGGTCACTCTCTAGAATAAGCCAGAAATCAGCAAGGTGTGCCATTTTTGCCATAAATCCTTTTCTGAGAGGTTCCAAGTAGTGAAACCTGGATAAATTGTATAAAAAACACTAAATAACATTATGTATCAGTTTCATATATTTATTTATTACAAGCACAAAGTTATGATTATTTCAAGTTAGGGTTGTTGACTAATCCAAAACTAGTCTTGTGAGACTAAATAAACGTTTGTTGAAAATGATAGCCTCTTGTTGTTAAAGTTAATGAAGGTTTGTAGTTATGTGATCATATACACTAGGTCTATTACATATTTACAAATCATATTTGGATGATGAAATTGATGAGGGATTTTGGTTGAGGTACAAGTTGGGTACATGGTTGAGACAAGTAGTTGATGAGTTGGCACATACATGAGGTGTATAGTTGATAATTGGTACATACTTGGTACATGTTTGTTTGCACTTTTTTATGGTACAAGTTGATTACATATTGTTTGGTATAGGTTGGTGCATGGTTGATGCACTTGTTTATGGTACTGGTTGATGCATGGTTGATGCATGGTTCAGGTTATTGGTACAGGTTGTTTGGTACATGTTTACAAAAATATATATCACAGTGATAATGTGACAGTGGTTCCATCATTATACTTCTACTTCAGGGAAGTTGGATGGGGCAAGGACAAGTGGTTGTAGCCACCTTCTGGTTGTAGCCAGAGAACATAGGGGGTTGTAGCCTCCTTCTGGTTGTAGCCAGAGAATTGGGGAGTTGGAGCTTCCCTTAGGTTGTAGCCTGGGAAACTAGGGGGATGGAGCCTCCTTCCAGTTCCAGCTGGAAAATAAAGGAAGTTGGTGCTTCCAATGAATGTAATTCTTCAAGACATATAAGATAAATCATTCTATGGTTTTCTCCCGATTTGGGTTTTCACGTAAAACACTGGTGTACTGTGTATGTGTGTGATTGTTCATTTCTTATTTCTCATTATTGGATAATAATTCTACATTAATATAACACTTGGATTATTTGGAGAAAAAAAATTATAATTACGCTATTATTGATTCACCCCCCCTCTCACTAATCCAACACAATTAATAGATCCACACCGGAACAAATATTTATCGATTTGACTTCGTGGGGAATTTCCTTTGACGTCTCGGGTCTGATGCTCTACTATTCACAACACCCCATTAAACAAAATGACGATGCTTCAATAATACGATTGCACGAGTGTGTTCCTATTAACAAATCACACCGCTTAATTTGCAATGAATCAATATAACAGAGTGGTGTCGATACTGACAGAAACCACACTATTACATTATACTATATGACAGACTGTTAAACATCAATTCAGTGCTCTGAAAACTAGAGTGCATCAGTATTTTCAATTAGCAAAATCGCATCATTGTGAACACATTTCATAAAAATGGGTCGATGATGTGTTTATGTTAACCAAATGCATCATTGTGTTGTGTCATTTCAGCGGATTCCCAGTAACCAGTGCTCTCGACAACATAACACTCTATTAAATAAAATGTTGGTGCTCCAATAACATGGTAGCACCGATGTGTTTATATTAACACATGACATTGCATAAGTTGATATACAACAATTTCACTTGTTAGTGCGCCTGGATCCAAACAATGCATGGTATTGTAAATAACATGACACTAGGCTGAATTTTCACAAATTATCGAAGCAATGCATCTTATGGTAAGCATCGCTAAGATTCTATGAAGAGCACCAATTGAGATAAACACACCAACGCATTCTATTAATCGAACRCACAACCAAGTTTTTTAAATAAAAAAGGTTCCTCTGTGGTGCTTCAAATAACTAAAATGCATCGGTAATGTGTACTACAACACAATGAGAAAAATCCATAATAATTTACCATATCGGTTCACTTTAWKGGATGCCCCGTTATCGGTGTGTTATAATACAAATTCTTCAGGATCAACACATAAAAATATGAAATGGAGCGTCGGTGCATTACTTTAAATGAAATGCACCAATGAAGTTAAGTAATTTGTACCAGGAAAAATAGTTTAAAAATTATCGTTCTGGTTCGTCTTTTAAAACATGCCTATTAACAGTGAGTCGAGAAAAGACAATGTACTGGTTAAAAGAGTCTAGTGCTCGAACAAACATAGAGATTTGGTGTGTTTAATATAACCAAGTGCACTGCATGGTTTAACATTAATAAATTATATTGTGTTCCATAGAACCAATCGCCCCGCGTTACATAGTTCATATGTGAAATGGCATCATGGGTTATTTTGTATGACAATCATTAACCATTGTGCTATATATCACAACTCTCCGCTATAGATATCGGTGCTATACTAACAATGATGCACCAATGCATTATATTTAACATATATTTGTTTAGTGTATTATGTCTGATAATGAGAAATGGGCGTGGTGTGTATCTTTTTGTTAATAGCACCGATTACGTTTTCACCTTTTTTTTTGCAAACATAAACTAATTTCAGTTTTTTATAAATACAAATTAGTTATATATGTTTGTGTTTTATATTTTAAATTCCTTTTATCTATATATATGTTCCTAAACAGGATTTTATGTGAATTAGATATGCCAATGATGTCGAGACTTGCAGTAGCATCAGAAACAACAATAACAACTAGAAGATAAAAAAATTAATTCGCAAACTACATATGAAAACCTCCGCAATTAAATTTTGTGGAGGTTTTTATTTGTAGAGGAAAATACATAGGTCACTCTTTGGTGCCTCTCATAATTTAGCGCATGGACTCGATCCTCTACCACTTCCTTAGTGTGTTGCCTCATATCTCCTCCTCTACAGGATGCTCATCTTTCTCCAAGAAGTCATCATCTTCATTCCTGTAGCCATAATATGAATTGGCGTCAATTTTGTTATAGATCGCATACCTACACCTCCTCTTTTTTTCCTCAAGGTGGATTATCAAATATATCTTTGAGGAAGGGGAGGAATTTCGTAGCCCCGAAGTATCTATAACCAGGGCCCTTTCTTGTGGAACTGGGTACATCAACTTTGTTCCCTTCCAAGTCTATAATCTTGTCCCCTTCTTTGGAATAATTAGGACAACAAGATTTACAACATGGCTTCCCAATGCCCCTTTTACTTGTTCAAAAAGAAAGGACCTTGGTGGATGTCTTAATTAGAACACTTTGTTAGCCTAAAGAATGACCAAAGCTCCATATTGTATATCTAATAGAAGTTAAGAAGCACATTTGGAAAAAAAAAACCGATGATCCATAAGCTTTTTCAGCATGCCTTATCATTAAATATTAAGCATTACCTCAGCCTCGGCCTTCTTCTCCATGAGATCCTCAACCATGTACTTAATAAAAGTCTCATCATGTTTTTTCTTCTCCACAACCATGTGATTGATCGCTTTCTCATCCAAAATGGGAACATTGGAAACAAACTATCTCTCTCTCTGATGTTGGTTTTCCTTTTCATGGTCTGCCATTTCTTCCACCACGTCCTCATCTTCCTCAAATAGGACCGGATTAATGGAAATAACATCTCCTCTCTTGATCATCAACCTGCCCTGCCTCTAGATAGACTCAATCCTTTGCCACTCCCTCAGTACTTTGGCTCACATCTCCTCCTCCGTGGGTCACTTGACTTTCTCCAACATATTTTTCTCTCCATCCCTATCTCCATAATAACTGGGGTAAGTTCACTTGTATTCACATACATAGAAATCATCTTCTTCACCCCGTGGGGATTATCGAATAACTCTTTGACGCCAGGGTGGAATTTCCTAGACACACTTGTACAATTGGTTTCTGGTAGATTGTAACATGACTTCTTCCAACAATCAATTTTACAAGTGTGGCTAGGAAATTCCTCACCGACGTCAAAGAGATATTTGATAAGCCCCCAAAGGTGAAGAACAATAGGTCTAGGTATGTGATTTACAAGTGAATTGACACCGGTTATCGTGGAAACATGGATAATGAGAATGATATCTTGGAGAAAGTCAAGGAGCCTATGGAGTAGGAGATGCGGGATAGAGCATTGAGGGAGTGTCAAAGGATCAAGTCTATATAGAGGAAGGATAGGTTTATGATCAAGAGTGGCGAGGTTGTTTTCATTAAGACGATCCTATTCGAGAAAGATGAGGATTTGGCAGAAGAAATGGGAGAGAAAGACAAGGGAAACCAACAATAGAGAGAGTGAGAGTTTGTTTCACATGTGCCCGTTCTAGATGAGAAAGTGATTGAGTGAATGGTTGTGGAGAAGAACAAACATGATGAACTTCTTAGTAAGTACATGAGTGAGTATCTCATGGAGGAGAAGGCTAAGGTCAAGGCAATGATTAATATTTAACGATAAGGCATGTTGACAAAGCTTATGGAGAATCAGTTTTTTTTTTTCAAATTTTCTCTTCTTAACTTCTATTAAATATACAATATGGAGCTTAGGTATTTCCTTAGACTAACATAGTGTTATAATTAAGACATCCACTAGGGTCTTTTATTGTTGAACATGGAAAAAGGGAACTGGGAAACCTCGATCGTAGAGCTTGACAATCCTAATTATGCCAAAGTAGGGGCCAATATTACAGACTTGGAAGGGGATGAAGTTGATGTGCCCTGTGCCATTGGAAAGGGCCTTGGTTATAGATACTTTGGGGATATGAAATTCCTCCCTATCCTAAAATAGTTCTTTGATAAGTCCCCTCGAGGTGAAGAAGAAGAGGTGTATGTATGTGATTTACAAGTGAATTGAAGCCAATTCATATTATGGATACGGTAATGAAGAGGATGGTATATTGGAGAAAGTCGAGTGGCTTGAGGAGGAGGAGATGTGAGGCAGAGTGCTGAGGAAGTAGTAGAGGATCGAGTCCATGTGCTAAATTATGAGAGGCACCAAAGAGTGATTTTCTCCGCAAAGCACAACCTTCACAAAACTTTAATTGTGGAAGTTTGCATATGTACTTTGTCAATTAAATTGTTTCTTGATGCATTTTTATGTAACAACTGCTCTAGTTCACTTTCAATCGCACTAGTGGGCTATAAACAATATAGAACAAATGTATATTGTGTTTTTTCAAATCATGTTGATGTTTTTATTTTTTGATTTATAATATATATAATAAGTACACTGGTTATTTATTTATTTTTAAATTAAATTTAACATGTATCATGTTGAATTGGTGCTCATCACCTCCTTCGGGACTCGTGACATGGTCTAACAGCCTCCCGTGGATCCATTAACTCTGGTAGTGATGAGTTTACTAATCACCCACGGGTTTTGGTCTAACGGAAATCGTTCTACTTTAAATTGGTATCAGAGCGAAAGGTTACGGGTTCGAGTCTGCTCGATTGGTGTCGAGTATCTCAGTTGGTGCTGAGAGCCCTTAGTTGGTGCTGAGGGGGAGATTGTTGAATTGGTGTTCATCACCTCCTTCGAGACTCGCGACATGGAATAACAGCCTCCTGTGGATCCATTAACTCTGGCGGTGATGAGTTTACTAATCACTCGCAGGTTTTAGTCTAACGGCAACCATTCTACTTTAAATGATTATTGGAAAATATGTAACAGACAGTGAATGGCATGAGTACAGGAAGAATGTACAGAGGATTGTTAGCATATTTACAGGTAGCGTATACTTGTCATTGATGGAAAGTATAGTAGTGGTGATGGCTTGAGTACAACAGTGATGATTAGCAGCGCAACAATAATCAGAAGGAGAAGAGTTAGTGATCGTTGGATCCCATTCAAATCTCTCGAAAGAACGAGGGTCGTCAGATATGAATGAAGACAAGACGAGCGCACTGAAGAGGAGGTCAGAGCTCAGTCGTTAGATCCAAGTGCAAGATCTGACCATCGTTGGATCAAGGATAAACTGCACGCTCTTTAAAGTGCAAGGAGAAATGGGCGTAATCGCGATTTGCAAAATTGTGATGTAATCTGAGCCGTCAGATCAATCTTTGATCTGGACCGTTGATTCCAGTCCCTGTCGGAGTTTTGAGGATTGCGAGTTGGACATGTCAAAGATTATTAACATCAGAAATCCTGATATCGCGATATGCAATATGGCGATTCAATCGCAGTCGTTGAGTCAAGATCATATCTAGACCGTTGATCCAAATCCTTATCGGAGTTTGGTGAATCGCAAATTCAAAAGGAAAAGAAACAAATGCAACATGAACCCCGATTTCGTGATATGCGATATTGTGATTCAATCACAGCCATCAAGTCAATATTAGATCTAAACCGTTGATCAAACTCCACATCAGAGTTTCGCGAATTGTGACATAGAGAGGCAAAGAACACAATGTCGATTTCGCGATATGCGAAATCGCGATTTAATCGCAGCCGTTCAATAAAGAAGAGATCTGGACCATTGATCAAACTCCACATCGGAGTTTTGCGAATCGTGACATAGAGAGGCAAAGAACACAATGTCGATTTCGCGATATGTGAAATCACGATTTAATTGCAGCCGTTGAATAAAGAAGTGATCTGGACCGTTGATCTGACTTCTTCACGGAGTTTCAGGGATCGAGATTTGTAAGTGACAAAAACTCTGAATGCCAAGAGTGTCGAAATCGCGATGTGTGAAATCTTGATTGGATCTGAACCGTAAGTATTTATCGGAGGGTTACTGTTCGTTCTCATAGTTAACTCAGTTTGAATTATGTTAGAAAAACAGACTCATGATTGCAAATTAGTTGTCGATCAGTTGGCGTTTCAATTGCCTGGACAGTTGTCATTTTTCCTAAGGAGTTGGGAAGTTGAACCATCGTCTTGGTGTGTATAAAAGAAGACGAAACAGACTGTGTTGGGTTGGTTTTTCTACAAGTGAAAAAGAATGAAACTGTAAGAAAATAGAAGAAGAGGATGCGCAGGAGGAGATTGAGCATACGTGAAGTATGAGATGAAATGCAGAGCAGAATAACAGAATGAGTTGAAGAAGAGAAGAATGAGAGTACGAGTTGATGCAGAGCATACCTGCTGAATAGACAGAGGAAGAGAAGAGCAGCAGAACAGTGTGCATAAGACCATATTTACAGAACAAAGAAAGATTGGTAAGAACTTAATTATATGTAAAGTTGAATGTTTATTTAGCCATTTATATTTCAGGGTGGAAGGGTTGTTCTCGAGAGGACTGTTGTCCTCAAAGGTTCAAGTGGGAGATTGAACACATGAAGTTGTAGCTTCCATCTGGTTGTAGCCAGAGAAACCAGGGTGGCAGGGTGGTGCTAGGGAGAACAAGTGTTCTCTGTTATACAGGTTGGACCCTGTGTAACGGGAAGTTGGTGCTTCCATCTAGTTGGTGCTAGAACATTCAGAAAGTTGGTGCTTCGATCCAGTTGGTGCTGGGATATTCAGGGAGTTGGTGCTTCCTTCTAGTGGGTGCTAGAGAAACCAGAGAGTTGGTGCTCTCAAACAAGTTGGAGCTTGTAAAACAGAGGTCGCAGCCTCACATTGAGTTGGTTCTCAATCATAGATGATGTACAGAACTTAAAAGACTACCTATCATTTCGAAGAAGAAGAGGTTTTCTCCCTTTATGGGTTTCCTCATGAAAAATATGTCTCTGTGTATACTTTATGTGTGACTGTTGTTCTTTACCTTTACTGTCCATATGCTGTAAATTGTTGATGACCACATGAGGAAGTTTTAATAATGTTTTAACAGACTTAAAATTGTTTAAGCTCACATACAACTGATTCACCCCCCCCTCTCAGTTATGTTAATAATTTCAACAATTGGTATCAGAATGGGTTCCTTTTATTTAAAGGTAGATTTGTAAGCTTAAACATGACAAGTAATGAAGGGACTTCGGCCTCTAAGCCCCCTCTGTTTGATGGAACAAATTTTGACTTCTAGAAGATTAGAATGAGAACATATTTAATGGCCTTGGATGCTGATGTTTGGGATGTAGTAGAGACTGGATATACAAAGCCTGTTGTGCTAGCCAACAAGGATGATAAGTTAGAGTTTAGTTTTAACTCTAAGGGGATGAATGCTATCTTGAATGGACTTGCTGAAGCTGAGTTTGTAAAGGTGATGCATCTTGATACTGCCAAAGCAATGTGGGATAAACTTATTAACAATTATGAAGGAAATGAGAAAGTAAAAGATGCCAAACTTCAAACATACAGATTGAAATTTGAACAACTAAAGATGAATGAAGATGAAACAATTAACAAGTATTTTTTAAGAGTTGAAGAACTTGTAAATTCCATGAAGGGTCTAGGTGAGACGTTTGATGACTCACTCTTAGTTCAGAAGATTTTAAGATCTCTGCCTGATAAATTTAATCCAAAAGTATCTGCAATAGAAGAATTAAATGATCTTAAAACTCTGTCCACTGATCAACTTCTAGGAACTCTAACTGCATATGAAATGAGAATTAACAAAGATAAATCTAGTACTAGAGAAGCATATTTTAAAGCAGACAAGAATATTGATTCAGAATTAGATGATATTGAGGAAAAATTTGTGAGAAGGTTAAAGAAAGGATCAGGAAAATATCAAGGGAAGTTGCCCTTCAAATTCTTTAACTATGGTAAGATAGGTCATTTTGCTTATAAGTGTCCTTATCAGAAAAAGGACCAGAACTCTGATGATGAAAAGAAGTACAAGTACAAGAAATATAATAAGAAGAAAATTTTGGTTGCAAATAATGACAATTCCTCAGAAGACACTGATAGTGACTCATCCTGTGAAGATAAGGTAAATGAATTTGTACTTATGGCCAAAGAGGATCATGATAATAAAATCACAGGAAGTAATGATAATGAGGAAGAAGATGTGGTGGATTTGGAAGGAGAACTAATCAGCGCACTAGAAGAAATTGATAGACTCAGATCTAAAAACATAAAGTTAAAACAATTGTTAACACAGTTTGAAAAAGACAGTAAAAAACCCGATGAAGATTTTGCTCTGCTGAAAGTGGAATTAGAAGAGGCAAAGAAGATAGAAGACATAGTGAAACAACAACTGTCAGAGAAGAAACTCAGGTTTGAAGCCCTAGAAGAAGAAATAGTAAAGATTAGAAAAGAAATGGAGAAATTCAAAGGACTGTATCATCAAAATCTGCCAAGTATTAAAGCATCAGAAGAATTAACCTCCATTCTAAATCAGCAGAGAAATTCAAAGCTGAAAGCTGGATTGGGATATGAAGAAGGATCAAGTAGTGATCATCCAAGTAACATAGAATATATCAAGTTTGTCAAATCCTCAAACATTGACAACAGTCACTCTGCAGAAACAAAGAAACAAAATCATCCATCAAGAAGAAATGAAAGGAAAAACCCCAGAACAAAATTTGTAGACCAGAAAGTTTACCGGCATGAAAGAAATCAACCTCCTCAAAGAAGACAGACTTTTTCAAGGTACAAAAATTTCTTCTATGGTTATTTTTTCTTCTTCTCTAATTTTGGTCATAAAGCTATAAACTGTTCTCTAAGATTTAGATATGAACAATCAAGATACTCAATGAATAACTATCTATCACAACAAAGATTGAGACAACCAAGCAACAAACAACCATAGACTATAAATCAGGTGATGACTGGGAGAAGGATACATGTGAGACACAACAACAACTATGAGCATAACAATCGTTATGATCTTTTATTCAGTGAACCAGAATGCTACATCTGTCATAATTATGGACATAAGGCAGCAGACTGTCATTTACAGAATTATAATCCAGATCGGAATCCCACCGCTGAAAATGTCAAGGTTTGGAAGAAGAAAGTAAATGACAAGTGTGGACTAGTGCTATCAGCCCAAAGGAAAAAGAATCCCTGGTATATTGACAGTGGATGCTCCAAACATATGACTAGAGACAAAAGTAAGTTTTTAACTCTAAGTGATAGTAAATCAGGGAATGTAACTTTTGGAAACGATGCACCAGGAAAGGTAAAAGGTAAAGGAATTGTAAGTTTGAGTAAGGGAAAAAGAAAATATCAAGATGTGCTGCTTGTAGAAAATTTGAAGCATAATCTTCTTAGTGTCATTCAAGTCTGTGACCGAGGGTGTGAAGTTGTTTTTACCTCTAAAGACTGTAAAATCAAATCTGTGGATTCAGGTCAACTAGTTGCAAAAGGTACAAGAACAAAAAACAATGTCTATATTTTAAAAGAAGAAGAAGAAGAAGAATGCAACCTAAGAAAATATGATGAAAGTTGGTTGTGGCATAGGAGACTTGGTCACGTAAACTTTGATCACATAATCAAGCTCAAAAACAATGGGGCAGTAAAATATCTTCCGAAGATATCAAATCCATATGACTCTGTCTGTAAGTAATGTCAGATAGGAAATCTTACTCGCACTCAATTCAAATCGAAAAATTTTCCTTCAACAAAAAAACCTCTTAGTTAGTACATATGGATCTATGTGGACCATCAAGGAAAGAAGGTACAGGAAAGGAAAATTAATTTATGTTGATTATTGATGACTATTCTAGACTAACTTGGGTTGCCTTTTTGAAAGAAAAATCTGAAGCACTTGAAAAATTCAAAGTGTTTAAGGCTTTAACTGAGAATCAAACAGGAAAAAGGTTAAAGGCAGTAAGGTCTGATAGAGGAGGAGAGTTCAGTTCTAGAAACTTCAAAGAATTCTGTGATAAAAATGGGATCAAAAGAGAGTACACAATTCCAAGGACTCCATAGCAAAACGAAGTTGTTGAGAGGCAGAACAGGTCAGTACAACAAATGGCAAGATCTATGATGAATGAAAAGAACATACCTCAGACATATTGGGTGGAAGCAATTCATACAGTAGTTCATATCCTTAACAAAGCTCATCTCAGACCACACAATGACAAGACCCCTTATGAACTTTGGTTTGGAAGACCTGCCTCAATCAAGCATTTTAAAGTTTTCGGGAGTAAATGTTATATCAAGAACAATGATGAAAATATTGGCAAATATGATGACAGGGCTGATGAAGGTATCTTCTTGGGTTATGCTACAAATAGTAAAGGGTACAGACGCTATAATAAGAGACTACACAAGCTAGTTGATTGTATAGATATAAAAGTTGATGAAGAAATCCCAGTCAGAAATGTAAGCAGTGCTGAACCAATAAAAAAAGATACAGTTGAAGATGAAGATGAACAGGTTCAAGGATCAAAAAGAGAAGAGTGTGGATCAGATGAAGATACAAATATTCAAACTGACACAAATCAACAGAAAGAAGCAAAATCACCTCTCAGAATTATAAGAAAGAATCATCCTGAAAATCAAATAATTGGAGACATAAATGAAGAAGTTTAGACAAGAAGGAAATTTATTAAAGACTCAGAAAAATCTCATGTTGCCTTTTTGTCTATGACTGAACCTAAAATTTTTGAGGAAGCTAGCCAGGAAGATAATTGGATTAGAGCAATGAATGAAGAGCTTGATCATATTGAGAAGAACAATACTTGGGAGCTGGTTCCTAGACCTGAAGATAAGAATGTAATAGGTTCCAAATGGGTGTTCAAGAATAAAATGAATGAAAAAGGACAAGTTGTTAGA
>JASDQU010101389.1:2361-14351 GCA_032191745.1 Picea mariana
GCAAATAGTTGTACTTATATTTGACATTTACTCTTTCATGTTATAAAATTCACAAGGTTCCAATATTTTGTCTAGCCTTCAATTTAGATTCAAATAAATTAATTGCCTCTCAACTTTATGTTTCATAGAATTGATGAAAATTATAATTTACATGGTTTCAATGGTATCTTGGTGAAAAAATTACCATGTTAATAGAATTTGAATTTAATATAGTTTAAATATTTGTCATCGCACATTTATGATTTCAAAGAATCCTATAAATAAAATAATTTATCAATTTTATAGTAGAAAAACTCTTCACCCACGTATCATAGATAGTGTTGGTGCTTATCTGAGCTATGATTTTAACATGGTTGACCCAGGTTCAGGTCTACTAGGGTTCCAACAAAGCCTCTAAAACTATCATCCCTCCTCGTAAACCAGAAGGCAGCACAGTAAACAGAGTTTACTGCGCAGTCTCACTCGAGATAGTCTTAATGGGTGAATGCAATGCTCAAGTGCTTGTAGTCCAAGATTAAGTGGGGATCTATTAGTGCGTGTTGTGGATTCTATTTATTTTACTAAGAAATATTTTGTCAGTCATCGATCTTAGTTATCCTATTGTTCCTTATGCATGCATGCAAATCCAAAGATCTAACTAATTCAACAAAGCATTTATATACAATTTAACCATTAATAACAAAGATATAACCAACAATCATTCCACACAACACACAAATTACCGTGGTTCACCCCCTCCTGGGCTACGTCCACAAAGATTTGGATCTAAGGCTCTTTTATTATAGGTTTGTAATGCATGGCGCCATGCACACTACAACTTTGTTCATACATCTATCACCCAGACTCCACAACATTTACGAGGTGAACTAGATCGCACCAGGCTCCTCAGCCTGTGATCTAACCCTCCAGGTCAAGTCCCTTTTCCCTCCTATAGCTCAACAACTTACAAAAAGTTATCAGATCATCTATGTCATAGACATGTTACTCTCTCTCATGCAAGTAACTCACAACAATCATCAAATACGTTGAACCCCCCCTAGACCTCCTAGGTGTCTATTTATGTCTATTCTTGGCTCATCGGTTGTTACGTTCTCTTACCAAAACCCTAATCTAATTAGGCCTTCTTGCATGCTGGACTTGAACGCTTTTATCCTCTACATGTGCGCTTTCTTCTGCTTCTTTTCTACCAGATGTCTTTCTTTCCCTTCTTCTTGCATGCATGCTTCGCATGTGTTTTTTCCAACTATCTCACTTCCACGTCATGCCTTTTCCCCAAAATGGGCTCGTGCCCAATAAGCACCCAACACTGACATTGTGACTCATCTCGATTCACTACTTGACTTATTCCACTGTCACTACTTTCCTCCTGGTTCAGACACTGCCTGTTGTAGTGCGTCATACATCTTTGTTATGCACTGGCACTGCTATTGAGCTTGACTTCTCTTGTCGGCCATACTAGTGACCACCTTCTCTGTGATGGGAGACTATAAAATATCTTTGCCTTCAACCCCAATCTTCTCAATGTTCTTCTTATTTGTGTCACTCTCCATGACCAGTTTCTCCGCCTTTTCTTGCAGGGGCTCCAACAACATCTGCCTCATTGTATTTTGTGCTTGCAGTGCTTTCTCTTCCAATTGCAAAGCTTTTAATTCAATGGCAGTCTTGATATTCTCTGGCAGTGACACTCTTTTCTGTCGCTGCTTCACTTCCACCATTTCTGCATGGATTTTGGTTTCCTTCTCCTATAGCTCTTGTAGGCTCTCGACCTCTAGTAGGTGAGTCCAGATTTGCACGCTCTTCTCTAACAATGATGTGACTATCTAAATACTTTGGCCGATGCCCTCCACAGTTGTTGTCGCCTCCCGTTCCCACTGTTCTCTGACTTCTGGAGGAGTAGTGGGTGTGACCCGCTCCTCCAACTCTTTGATTTTTTCCTTGCACTCCTTGATGGTCTGCTCTATCCTGCGCAACTTCTCTCCCGATGACCCTGCCTCGTCGCTTGTGATTTCAGGAATTGTTTGAAACAACATGTGGATTTGTTGCTCATCTCCTCCACTTTCTGCTTCGCTTGCTCTTTCTGATTTGCCTCAAGGTTGAGGGATTCCTTCAGCGAAATAGTCTTTGTTTGGGATGTCTGTAAGTATGTGGCATCCTCTCTTTCTCTAGACTGAATCTCTTGCGTGACGCTCATTTGAATTTTGTACAATGGTTTTGTAGGAATATTATCCAATTCCACATCCAATGTCTCAATGTCTTTCATAGGTTTTTGCATTGTTTCTTTGTCAATGAACATCATCTCCAGTGTGATGATGAAATTGGCACTGGGTTGTGCTGCAAATTGTATTGTCTCAAGCACTGGCATGCCTTCCTTCGCCTAAGCCAATTTTTCTTTTGGTGCCTTTGTTGCCCCAATCCTTAACTGCTCCAGCGCATTTTTTACCTCTTGCACTTGATTGGAAATTGAAGCCATGTTCTTATCCGCATTCTCCCATACTTCAGCTAGTCGCTCATCAGCTATTGTCGCCACTAATTCCACATCATTCGAGGTTAGTGAAATATGGCTCTGTGGCTTGTGGTCCTTTGTATTCTTTTAGCTTCCACTAGTGTGCTCCCCTGGTTGCTTCTCTTGGGTAGCCGATGGCTTAGGACTAGGAGGTCTTTGGGTATCCCCCACAGTAGTTGTCCCTGTTTCTCCAGCCTTGGGAATATCTTGGGTTCTTGTCCCTTTCTCTTTCTCCTCAGATATTTCGTGTGTTCCTGTGCTTGTTTCCTCTGCCTCAGGGATTTCCTATCTCTCTGCATATATCTCTTTCACTCACACTTCTCCCACTGAGTGTATGGGTGATTGTTCTATGTGTGGTGGAGCTTGTGTAGGCCCCCTTGGTGGTCTATTCTATGTGTGTGATATCTTCTTGGTTGGGGTGTTTCCCCCCTCTTGGCCTTGTGAATTTATCTTCTTGGTTCCTGCCCCATTGGTGCCTATTTGGTGCATTGGGGTTGGTCTGTCCCACATCTAAGGTAGTGCACTTTGTACTGTCATTGGAATCTGGGGTACCTTCCATTCTTCAGGTCATTCCTAGACCTCTCTTTGGATTTCCTCCCGCGTGACGTAGTAGTTAATTTGTAGCCATTCCTTGGCTTTGTCGCACTTGTCTTGCATCCATAAACTATGGCGCATTGCCCTGAAGCTGGAAACCTACCCAAACTGTTGGATAGCCTCTGGTGTAATGCACCATGTATTTGTAATCAGGTCCTGCATATCTGTGAAATATCATGCAAATGTGTCCATATTCATCTTCTTTCTCTTCAGTTCTGTGCTGCTACATAATGATATGTAGCGCATTATGCCACACTTTCTTGGTCTCCCGAGATACATATTGTAGACCGGTTCTTTCCAACCCATGAGGTCAATGAGGATGAATAACCACGAGTAGTGGAACTAATATCCCTAGTCATGTGTGTCTTTTCAGTCCTCCAAGAATGAATTAAGGAGGTATGGGGCCCCATTCATCGAGCTGCCATTTACACAATGTGTGGCGGTGATGACCACGCCAGCCGGTACTTCCTATTTTCGGCACATGCACATTAGTTTTCACTCGCGTAGTTTGGTAGAAAACCTTGTCGCGAGATCATTAATGTTGTTGATCCTGATTCTCTTGTTGCCTCGCTCTGCACCATACTTAGCCTTGATATCATCTGAGATGGCCTTGACTCATGTTTTTTCCTCTAAGTACTTCTCCAACTTTTCTCCATCTGTGGGTAGCCCTGTGATTCCTGTGATGAGGTCCATAGTGATGGGAACCTACCTATCCATCCATAAAATTATGCCATGGATGCGTGCAAGCAATTTATTGATGTAGGCATTGATAGGATTTCCCCTCCCAAAGTGTGGGGCATCCAAAAAATTCATGATGCCAGTATTATACAACCCCAGGATCCACTGCACCGACTCTATCAATGGCATGTTTGATCAGCCTTCTCCCCTACTTTCTAGGTATACCTGCGACGCCAAGTCTGGGAACTTAGTGACATCGATCACATCATGGTAAGAGTATTTGATGGCAGTGAATTCACCGACCATGTCATCATCCACTCACACTCTGCTTGGAATTTTTTGAAAAATCAGGGTCCCTTCGGCCTACGGCTGTGACCCTCCGTGTGCGTTGCTCTTAGCCTGGCCCTTTCATTTGGCTAGTGAGGATGAGGCCCCCACCTCTGACACACCCTTGTGTACTGTGGCCTATGCTACCTCAGGTTCATGGCTCTGTGGCACTAAGCCTGTGGCCTGCTTAGTCTGCCATTGCCCTTGCCCCCTCGAATTATCAGACTCAGTTCTCTCGGGGTCCTCCTCCATCATCCCAACCTCCTGTGCTGGGTTCTTCTCCTCTTCTACTTTCACTAGGTTTGTTTCATAATCTGGTGTGTGTATTTCATCGACATCCACCACTATAGGTGTCACTTGCTCCCTTGCATCTGTCACGTGAGAAGTACTGCGTGTGTTCTTGTCGGCCCTACCTAGCTCTCCAACTCATGGTGGTGACATTTCGACGAGGTCTAGGATCTAAATGTATGAATTCGGCGAATGCTTGGTTGAATTCTTGTTCTAGCTCTCTTCCACTCAGATTTTCATTCTCTCCTTAGAAATTGACACAACAACTGGCGTTTCCCCCCTTTTTTTGACTTTATACTAGGACAGATGAACGAAAATTGTTTTGCATTGACAATTGTCCCTTTTTTCACTTTTGGCAGCGTGTCCGGCTCGTGGTATCGTTGTATGTGTTAACTGTCATCCTTTTCATCTTGTTTTCAATCATTTCTCCTTTTTGTCGCGATATGGTATCTACTTCTATGTATAGGCTGTCACAATTTCAACCGTTACTTCTAGCTGGCGCCTGATTTCCATAGCTGTCATTTCCTGAATCGTCGCATTGTCCAACCGTCGATCCTTTTTCTAGAACGTTGGGATTTTTGGGAACACAAAGGCCTTGGATTCCATCCCCTTTGGTTCTAGCACAATATTTCTTATTTTTATGCATTGACCCAATGACTTGTGCATGCTGACCCTTTTTTCTTTTCATCGCATGGATTTGTTCTTCTACGTGCACAGAATTCTGCACGGTGTTTTTTTTTTTCATGGCAACTGTCAAGTTGGTGGTGGTATATTGTCTTTCTACAGCTTCAGTCGACTCCCATTGACCATTCCTCTGATTTATGTTATGCCTAAGTCCTTCAATTGTACAACACCTCCGTCTGTGACAATATTGACCTCATATGGTCCCAACCAATACATTATGAACTTTCCTGGATGCTGAAAGAACTTTCTATCATAAAGTAGGACTAGGTCTCCTTCCTTGAAACTTTTTCTCTTGATATGTTGGTCGTGCCACGCTTTTTCCCTTGATTTCTGTACTTCTTGGTGGAACCCTTCTAGAATCCTATCTTCTTCCATGCTCATCAATTGACTTAACCTTTCTTGTACGATGCCTCATTCTATCATGTTCGTAATCGCTGCTACGCGCAGACTGGGGACCAAAACTTATAGTGGCACCACTGATTCTTTTCCATATACCAATCTAAATGGTGTTTGTCCTGTAAGCTTCTTACAGGTAGTTCTATATGCTCATAATACTGCTGGTATCTTTGAATCCCATTCATCCCTATTGACATTGAAAATCTTGGTTAAGGCATTCTCTAGAATCGTGTTGAAGGCTTCCACTGTTCCATTTTCCTGAGGATGGTATGGCATACGTTTTTGGTGGTAGACCTTGAATTCTTCAGTTAGAGTTCTGATAGTGTTGTTGATAAAGTGAGTGCCTTGGTCACTCATCAGAATCCTCGGACATCCAAATATGGTGAGCACTTGTTCAAACAGGAAGTGTGTTGTTGTCTCTGTGCTGCAATCTTTAAGTGGTTCTTCCTCTGCCCATCTTGAGAGGTATTTTGTCACAGTGATAATTTATCGCACGCCTGATCTTCTTTTGGGTGGGTGAATTGGCCCAACAAGATAGATATCCCATTTGTCAAACACTTGTAGCGTCACATGTGGATGTAAGGGCATCTCATCCTATGTGTTTGATTTGTCAACCCTATGTAAAACATCACATTGTTGAAAATATTCCTTTGCATCTCTATGAATAGTTGGTCACCATAATCCCATGCGTAGTATCTTTTGTGCAGTAGCTTTTCCTGCATAGAGTCTTCCTGCTATTCCTCCATGGGCTTATGCCAGTATCCTTGGCCTTTCATGATCTAGCGTGCATATTCTCAAGATGTTGTTTGTCCCCATTTTATATAACTTCCCGATGATCAACTGGTAGTCGGTTGCTCGGATAACCAAATTTTTCCTCTGCGCAGTGCTAAATTTCTGTGGCGTAGTCCTTGTACTTAAATACTCAATAATGTCAGCAAAATAATCATCCGCGATCTGAACTGAAAATAACTGTGCGTCAGGTAAGGTATCCTCTAAGTTTGTAGGTTCCTCTCCATTGGTGACCCTTAACAAGTGATCAGGTCTTGCATTCAGCTTCCTTGGTTTAACTATGACTTCAAAGTCAAATTATTGAAAAAACAATAACCATCGATAGATTATCCCCCCCAACAATGACTTGTTGACTATGTACTTAAGGGATGAATGATCTATGAAAATCATAAAATGCTTTCCAAGTAGGTAATGACTGAACTTATGAAGTGAGTAGACCATAGCTAGGCCTTTCCTCTCTGTAGTGTTGTAGTTATGTTCTGATTCTGATAGTTTTCTTCTAGCAAATGCAATAGGATTATCCAATTCTCTTTCTCCTAGTTGCGCCAAAATAGCTCCCAAGTCTATGGCTGATGCATCTACGTGTACATGGAATCTCTTATCCCAGTCTGGAAAGACTAAGATGGGTGATGTGACCATATCCTTCAGAGTGTCCAATCTACGCTGGCATTCCTCATTCCACTGAAACTTAGTATCCTTGTTGAGAAATTTATCCGTCGGCATAGTGATCCACGCATACCCCTTTATAAATTTTTTGTTGTATCCTATATGTCCCAATGTGGCCCTCAACTGGCGCATTGATTTCAGTGGTGGTAATTTCACAATGATTGCAATCTTTACAGGATCCACGATCAAACCTTGGCTACATACTATGTGACCCAATAGAATTCCAAAGGGTGTTCCAAATATACATTTCTTAATGTTCAAGGATATTTGGCATTGCCTACATATTTCTAACATCAGCCTCATCACCTCTAAATGATCCTTCATCAGGCTGTACACTATCCAATCATCCAAATATACCTCTAGAAACTGATGGATGAATTCTTTGAAGGTAACAATGACTACTCTGGAAACAATTGTTGGGGCATTCTTCAGTCCAAAAGGCATGACTGTGTACTGGTAGCATCCCCATTCTGTTGCAAGGGTAGTTCTATACCGATCTTCTGGTGCTATCTTGATTTGGTGGTAGCCTGAGAATCCATTAGTGAATGAGTATGCTTCCTGACCTCCCACATTTTCTAGGAATTCATCTGTAAAGGGTGTAGGGAAGGGGTCATGTAGGAAAGCATCATTGAGCTTTMTGAGGTCTGCACATATTCTTATGCCTCCTTGATTATTCTCTTGCACTACCATGGGGCTTATCCATTATGATTCTTCTACAGGTTCTATGATTCTTGCTTCCAGCGTTCTGTCAATTTCTTCTCTTAATTTCTACTTGTATATGGGGTTCAATCTGTAAGGCCTCTGTCTAATAGGTCTTTCCTCCGATTTGAGAGGGATCTTCATCTCTCCAATTTCTYCTGCAATACCCTTCATTTCTATGAAGTTTGTTGGGAACAGGTCACTGTACTCGCGCAACAAATCCGTTATCCTTTCCACTGTTTGCTCGTCCCAGTAGTCCCCAATGCTGGCCATTTTGGGATTCTCAACTGTCCCAATGTTGAATTTTTTCATCTTGATCGGTGCAACAATTACTTTTGATTTTAGGGGTTGACCTTCCACTTCTCTTTCAACTTCATCTTCCTTGATATGAATATCATGTGGGTCATCTTCATCTGGTCCTTCTTCCTGTACATGGTAGCATGACAACAGTTCTTTCACTTTCTGTCTATTCCATTGTTGTTATTTTGTTATGATCTCAACTTCTGGTTCCTTAATGAATATCACCCCTCTTATTTGTTTAAGTGTTGTATCTATGTTGGGGTTCTCATGCTCAAATGAGAAAGTGACTGTAAAGTTTTGTTGTTGTATTTTCCAGCTCATAGTTCTTCTGCGCATTTCCTAGTCCATGTACCAGTTTGCTAGGATGCCCTCTAATGTGTGTACAAAGTGATGAGGCCATTCCTCTGGGGGTGTCATTTTCCACAATGCTCTGCACTTCTCCAAGTGTTTTGTTGGTGCCCCCTATCCATTGTATTTCTGATTTGCACTCCTCTTTTGTTCTGCGTCGAATCTAATGCGCAGTAGTCTTTTGCATTGGTATCAGTCCTTGATTGTTTCTTTGTGTGCACCCCACCATCTTGCATGTGTATCATTAAGTGTGATGTCAAGAGACAACTATATCTAACTGTCGAATACTTCCTCCTCATATCTCGTTAGGAATTCTTCCAAGTTGTTGATTCCATGGAAACTTGGAGGTTCTTTGATTTTTGTCCCAACCCACCTTACTGCATGGTCTATTTGTGCACATCTTATGGTTGAGACCTCATGTAGGCATTATTGCCAATTCTCCAGACCTGTGTCTGAGTCGAGATCACGTGATGTGATACTCCTCCATATAATTACACCATCGGTAGTTGGATTGATGTAATCTTCAATGTGTGTGGTGGTTCAGTACAGATGGTTAATTTCTTCCAGATCTAGACATGTTTGTTCCACAATTCTTTCAGCTTCCTATGGATCTAGACGCAAAATAACCATGTATTCTCCTGACTCAAATGTCATCTTCCTGGTCTTCAAGTTGATTATTGCCTGATTGTCAAGCACCCAATCCAATCCCAGTAGTGTTGGATATGGTGTTTTCCCATCCACGATTTCGATCACTTCGAAGTCTGCCTTAGTGCACACTTCATCTAGATCTAATGTCACTCCTTTCAGCCTCCCTATTGGCATAACTCTGTGTTGGTTTGATAACTTCAGTTGGACTAGTGAGTAGCCTAAGGTAGGTTCTCCCATGAATTTCCATGTCTTTTTGGGTGATACATTAACTTTAGATCCCATATCTAATATCACATCGCCTATGTTAAAATATCTGATGTTGGCATTCAATCTAAACTCTCTATTGGTTCTCCTTCTGGCATGGAGGTGATTGACTATCCTCTGTTCTAACTTTCCCTCAGAATTTTTGGTACATCTATCTAACATATTCTGTGATACTAAAACAGATGATGGATCCTTAAATACTTGAATACAGGATTGTAGGAAAGTTTTAATACAACTTACTTGGTTTCTCGAGTGGACTTCACTGGTATGGTCCAATGTTGATGACATTTCATATGTTGGGAGGTCTTGATTATGTTGCGCAATAGATGTATACGCAACATTTTGCTTGAGAAAGTTGTGTTTGGCCTCCTTAAAGGTCTCCTTATCCTTTCCTGCATCAAATCGCTTGGGTGGCTCAGTATTCTTCTTAATCCACTGGTGTTGTACTGGTTCTTGTTTGGCCGCATCAACTCTTGTTTTAGCACCTCTGCGCGTCACTATGTTGATGTTTCTTCATTCATCCCTCACTTCTGCTCATATCCAATGAACATTCTGAATGTTTTGATCCCTTTTTTCTTGGATATTTACTAATAGTGTTAGACATTCTTCTGTGTCATGATTTGATGCGCGACAATACATACAAGTCACTGGTGGAAGTGGACATTCTCTTGCATAGTGTCCTGGTTGTTGGAAGTTATGGAACACTACTAGGCCTCTTCTGCATCCAAAGTCTCCTCTGACTCTTTCACCTCCTTTGTACCCAACTCGATCTCTGTGCAGTGCATTGTATTGAGGTACCTAATTATATTGAGCAGGGTTATATTGCGGTTGCATAGTGTTATACTGTTGCGGCTGCACATTGTTATATTGTTGCGGTGCAATATTATACTATGGTGGTGCCTAATTGAATTGTGGTGCAGCTTTCCCTATCATCAATTCAGCTTGCACCCTATATGTGTTTGATGTACTTTCCCTCATTAGATCTATTGTTCTGCAGTTTTTGTCATCGTGCCCTACTGACTTGCAAAAAGTGCAGTATGCATTCTTTGGTACTGTCTGGTATTTCTGCATCATAGGACAATGATATGGATCATGCCTGTGCATCTTGCAAATTTCACACTAGGGTCCTCCTGTTGGCAGAGGATTTGGAATCCCTATTTCCATATATCATGCGAATGTTGGACATTCGTTATTATGGTGCCCTTATTTTCTACATGTGGTACACCAAACAACTTCTTGCTTGTCCTTTCCCTTATTTTGATTAAGCTAGAAGGTAAGATTCTTCAGGTCCTCCTTTAACTCCTCCATAGCTGGATTTGTCTTGTGGTACTGATTCTCCTCCATTTGCAAGGCTACCTAAAGAGCCTCTACTTGATATTGGAATTTATGTTGCCTGACTGGGTATTTTAGGCGCGGTAACAGAGAATTCACAAACATATGCCTATGTTGCATATCTGTCATGGAATACCTCAACTTCCATTTCAAACGCTTAAATCGCTCGTCAATTTCCCAGATAGATTCTTTTATTTTCTGTTGGATTTATATCATCTTTTTCATGTATTGATCCTCTGAGATCGGCTTCTGGAACTCATTAATCAGTAACTTCTTAATTTTTGACATTGTCCTTGTCGTCCTAGGTGCATTGTTTACATGTAGACTCATGTACCAATCTAGTGCACGGTCTCTTAGAATAATGGCTAGCTACGCAAGTTAGTGTCTTCATCAGTGATCTGTTTTGATTCCAAGATCTTTTCACAAATAAACAATTGTTTCTCTGGGTCTTATGTTTCTTCTCCTCGAAATTATGGTAACTGAATGGTGGGATCATGTCCTGTCATTGCAAATTGTGTCGGGCTACTACCTCTGCACGGTGTAGACCCTTGACTAATATTTCCTTAACTGGCTCCCCTAGTTGTTGTTCCTTGTGTGGATGTACTTCCTACTGTCCTCCTTCTCCCGAAACTCAGTTTTCTAACTGGTGGTGTTCCTGTTGGTGTATTAGTCTCACATGGGTTCATGGGTTCCACACAGACATTAACATGGATAGGATTGCTTCCTTCTAATCCCTCTCTTGGACCTCTTTTCTTCCTCTCATATGTTGAATGCAGGATTTCCTCAATCTCCTCTACAGCCCGAAGATCCTCTACCTCTTCTTCATCAGTTGCCAAGCCTTCCCTTGCAGCTATGACTCTCTTCTTAGTGTTCACCTTGTATTGGTAGGGTACTCCACTGTGCTTCTTTCTAGCTGTCACCATGATCCGCTTGATCTGGTCATTGTCCATCATGATTGGGTCCAAGGCTTCCTCCTTTTTTCCTTTATCCACTTCTCCTTCCATTTCTCCTTTTTATGTTAGTGCTTCCCCCCTTCCCCCATGCATGCAGGGAAGTTTAGTTGTCTGATTCCATTGTCATTACACCTTTGTTATACAACAAGATATTTATAGAAGCATACAACGATTTGATATACCTTCCTCGAGGTCCACGTATAAAAATTTTCTCTGTTGCGTTGTATGACTTCGCGATATCTACTTCAAATTTCGTTATAAATCCTGCTACAATACTTTCAATCCAAAAATCTATTGCGTGGGTGAATTTTTTATTCACCTGGTGTAACCGTGCGAGCTAAACTAGGGTCCACTCTAACTGTCGGATTCGATTCGCTGTGTGGTTATCCTTCAACCTCAATATTCGTTCCTTTAATAAGTGTGGAAAATCACAGAAAAAATAATTCATGCAGATCAGTAAACACATACTTCTCAAGATATTTGTACGGTGTTACTATAGGGTTTATTTTATCTTTCTGCGC
>JASDQU010101389.1:73216-83552 GCA_032191745.1 Picea mariana
ATGGATTGACATTATCTCTCAAATCAACTTTTACTTATGAAACTTAAAATAAAAAAATCAATAAAATATATTTAAATCTCTTTACGTAAAATTAAAATTAAATCAAAGTAAAAAGTGACTCACCTCATTTCAGATGTCCAAATGCTCAACCTTTTGAAGAAGCCAAAAATAATTTATGAAAATGGCAAAGAAGTCCAGAGAAACTACAAAGATTATTCTAGGTAAAAAAGGTAAAAACTACAGAGATTATTCTCGTTCAAAACCCTAGATATATAATCTTAGAAATAAAATATCTCCAAAATAAATAAATAAATAAACAGAGAAGTATTATTCCCAAAATATCTCCTTCAAGAGAGAGAGAGAGAGAGAGAGAGAGAGAGAGGTATTATTCCCGTTCAAAACCACAGAGATATAATTTCAAAACCACAGAGAACTAGTATGCCCGTTCCAAACCGCAGAGAAATATTAATTTCAAAACCACAGAGAACATTCTCGTTCAAAACCAAGGAAAAATATTATTTCCGTTCAAAACCGCAAAGAAATATTATTCCCGTTCAAAACTATAGAGAAATATTATTTTAATAAAACATTGTGTAAAACATTTATTGCATGGTCACCATCTTCTCCTAATTAAATTTTATATGGTGATGATAGATTTTATTGATAATCCAAAACATTAAAATATTCAATAGAACTACTATGTATTTTTCAAATAACCCTAATAATTATGTATTGAGTTTGCATAACTTAAACACAAATATGCGTCTAATTAATAAATTTCTTATAATATTTTAATTAATAAAAAAATAACAAAATACATATAGTATACAATAATAATTAATATACAAATTTGTTATCACAAATTTTTTTAGATTTATAATATATATAAATAAAGATATTAAATCTAAATTTTATATATAATAAAACACACAAAAATTAATTCATTTTCATTATATACAATTTAGTATATTTTATTTTGTTCTTATGTTAAATGGCAATTCTACTAGAGTGTGAGTTTCGCATTCCCTTATTTTAAACCTTTATATGACAATGTTAATGCCATTTTCATTATATACAATTTAGTATATTTTATTTTGTTCTTATGCTAAATGGCAATTATGCTGGAGTGTGAGTCTCGCATTTTTTTATTTTAAATTTTTATATGACAATGTCAATGTTAATAACAACAACAACATTTGGATGTAATATTAGTTCAACTAAAACCAGGGAAATAGATGTAAAGTAGTTAATCTTTGCCTCATTAAAAAAGTGTATAAATGAATTTCATAATATACTTATGAATTAAAATATAATTTAAATTTAAATAAATGAATTTCATAAATTAAAATATAATTTGAATTATATAATTTGAATTTGAATAAATAAATTTTAAAATGTACTTATGAATTAAAATATAATTTTAAAAATAAAAATATACCTAAGATCATAAGTTTTGGTTGCTATATTAATGGTCAAATATTTTACTTAGTATTGCTCCCATAATACAACATACTTGCAATAAGAACAAATACATTGGCAATCCAACATGTGTCTTTGATAAAATCATTATACCATAACACAAAATACAACTGGCATGAATGAATATCCTTCTGTGTAATAAATACATATATTATGCAGAATAATCATAGAGTCATTAATATTCCTTGGTTTCTAAGGAGATATTCCTTGGTTTCTAAGGAGGAGCACACTAGTTAGAGGTCGCTTATCTCAGCCCAATATTTGAATATTTACAATATACATAATAATAATAATAATAATCTATTTTTAAGGTCACTGCCAAGCTAGCACACCAAATTGGTGTATGAGACCCCCTTGTTTGTGGGACAAGGGACCCCCCTCTGCCCAGCGATTTGACTGGTAAAGTCTACGGAGGTATACATACCCTACCCCCCTCTAGATTTGAATCTGTGACCTCTTAAGAGGAAACACATGTTCTTAACCATTAGGCCCACTCATTGTAAGCCTCAATTTCCTGGTTTATTGGGGAAGGAAATTAAGATACATAATGGATGTGAATATGACATTGGGTAGTACTGTAGGCAATCGTCCGGGTGGCCACCCAACATTATAGGAATTCATATTTTTCATGGATATGCTGCCAAATTCGTTACTTTACTTGCATGTTCTTGTGTAGTTGATAAAGTCAAGGAGGAGGACTTGAAGAAGCAAGTAAACTACCAAATCCTCTGGTTATTTTCTCTCCCCTTCATTTATTACCACCCAACAAAAAACTACTCGTATAGCCCAACCCTATGAAAATTCCCCCCCGTGAATGAAAAATTCTTGTGCGGTGTCTCCATCCACTGGCTTTATGAGACTCTTAAAATCCCAACCAGAAAACTAGCCTTGTGGTTATGGTAGATTTTATAGAAACTACAGTCACAAACTTGGTTATAACCAACAACAGATAGCAACATATTCGATCAATGTGTCAATAATAGTTACCTAAAATGTTGATAGGTGAATTAATGAAATTTCTGTAGAAAAGGGTGTATGGATGAACTGTAATCATCTGTTCTAATTCTTCAAATCAAAATCAAAATGACATATTTTATAGAAACACAAACTTGGTTATTCCCAATGACACGTAGGACGAACATACATATTCAATCAATGTGTCACTGCTTGTTAGCTAAATTTTTAACACGTGAATTAATGAACTATGATTAGTTATTCTCATTGTTTTGTTAAATCTTTTCATGGAATCCTTTTGTTTAATAAAACTATTGGTTTTTTTAGTAGGCCATTTAGAAATATAATCATATGATTGATTGAGATCAGTCCAAGTTATTTCATTTCATAAAGGAATAAATCATGATGATAGTATTTTCGTGGGGCTAGAGTTCGAGCCTGAAGTTCACTGGAAGGAGACCCCTAAAACTTACATCCTAGTAGCTAATATGTCAGGTGATTTCCATGAATATATGCTATCGTAAGCTCAATCAAACAATAAAAGACCAATATTAAATGATTTTGTTTAAAAAAATATTTAACAATTATCTAATCATGTAAAACATCAAATGAAGCTTTGGAATCTTAACCATTAAATGAAACACTTCGCCATGATGCATAAAGCTCACTGCTCCACATGTAACACTTAGCAACATAAGCTATGCGTACAAAACACCTTACAACTTTTAAGAAAATATTGTTCGCTCTCTGCATCTTTGTGGCATATTTGTTTTGGGATCAGATTCATTTTGGAATCATAGCCACTGGTTGTTGTCACCCAAGTACCTCCACTATTCCTCATCAAAAGATAACTGAACGAACTTAATTTTACTATTGGTCACATAGTCTTGCCGACAGTAATAGTAACAAACGCAACCACACACAAACAAAATCGTTGGGATCTTCATTTTTTCGGGTAAATACATATATTATGTAGAATAATGATAGAGCCATCAATCTTCATTGGTTTCTGAGGAGGAGCACATTAGTTAGAGGGTGCTCATCTCAGCCCAATATCTAAAAATTTGTGGCATATATATTTTTCTCTATATAGTAAGCCTTAATTTCCTAGTTTGTTAGGGAATAATATTAAGGTATCGAATGGATGGGAATCCAAAATTAGGTATTATTACTATAGGAAACCATCTTGGTGAATTTGGAAACATACCCGGAACTGCTCTTAATCTGATTTTGGTGGAGCCAAAGTTTGAGCCTGAAGTTCACTAGAAGGAGACCCCTGGAACTTACATCCTCATCGCTAATATTTCATGTGGTTTCCATGAATATATGCATTTAGATTTTAAAGATCTACCATGAACGAAAGCCTCTATTAGTATTTGTAAAGTTTTGGAGATAATTGAATCTAGGTTTTTGGGAAACCTCACTCTCAAAATCGCTGCACCGCCTTGTCTGTCATCGCCTCAGACTCAAAAGTTTTGTGCAGAAGTGTCCATCACGGTCTCATAATCTACATGACCTTCTCTAGTGTTGCACTCCAACCCACATTGCTGCAATGGAGCTTTGCAAAGGACCTTTACGGAAATTTTTGTAATGGAGAAAGACTACAAATACTATCAAAGGATAATATCATAATTAGTGGGGGTGGGCACTCACTGGAAATACTTATAGAAGGTGGTGATGGTCTTGAGACACAGAATCTCAAAATCCTATTTGATCATCTATGGGGAAGAAGAATGTTTTCCCAAATTCAGTGACAGATGTGTTATAACCCTATAATTCATAGGATCATCTGGTGACTAGAAAATTTTCACTCTGGGTGTATTTTGGCTTGCAAATAATATTTCATTTCTGCAAATTAGTTTCAAGGAAAGGAAAGGAAAAAGAAAATTCATGATTTTTGATGCTGAGTGGTTTTTCCTAACCCCATGGCGACAAAAGCAAGGGAAGCAGCGCACCATATCCTCAAAAAGGTCATTAAGCCTAAGTTTTGCCTCATATACTGCATTCGCACCTGGAGAATAAAGAACGTGCTTAGATCGACGATCGATCTAGCGACGCGTAGATCAATGGCTGACAGTGGATTCCGAACCCCCTGGACTGTTTTTTTTTTAACAGTGGGAGAGGGGGGGGGGTCTGGAATGGTGATTAAAAAGTGCACACAGATCTACGGTCATCATGGCAGTGCACAAATGGATGGTCTATAGGCGATTCCAGACCCCCTCAATCGTTCTGCCTACAATGGTGGGGGGGGGTCCAAAATGAGGCGGTTTTTCCAGTGGGCCCTGTCCCAACGTGTCATCCATCCATTGCATCAGACCTCCTCCGCTCCATGTTACATCCTTCATCCATGCTAAGCACTCACTCCCTTGTCCTTTTATCCCTTGGCCACATCTCGCCCACCACCCATCCCTGCATAAACAAATTTAGGCTAAAAAGAATGATAGATTAATAACGTTAGTAATAAAATTAATATAGCTAATTTAATTAAAATATGTTAGACTAGTTATTAATTAATTAATTAATTAATAATTAAGTTAGTGGTTACATTAAAAATTAGGTTAGTTTTTATTAATTAGACATTAAATAAAACATATAAAAAAACAAATAATAAAACAAAACAAGTTAAAATACATAATATAATAAAACAAATATAAGAATTAAAAATATAAAATACAAAAAACATAAATAAAATAAATTAAAATCAAAATAAAAAATATTAAAAAGAAACAAAAATTAAAAAAACATAAAAACTAAACCTACCCTAAGTCTACCCACCCAAACTTCATGTATACATCATATCCCAAACAAATTAATCAACGGATATAACATTTTCCAGACCCCCCCTCTCCATCTAAAGTTTAACAAGAGGGGGGGGTCTAGAGCAGTTGTATTTCTTAAACCACCCCTGGACACTTGTTGGATCCACATGCCAGCGGACCCTTCCCCCCCCTAAACCTCTTACCACCTCAGGGGGGTTCGGAATACCACTCCCCCTCCAAAACCGCCCTCCCCCMAAAAACTCAAAACCGCCAGTCTTGACCAATCTTTTTTCGGAGGCGATTTTGGGAAAATGAGGACGGATTTTCAAAATCCGAGAGAGGTTTTTGCTCAGCACAAGCTGAAGAACAAAAATCTCTCTYAGTTTTTTCATAGGTTCCACGAGTAGGGAGAATTGAAGCCATATTCAAGGCCCATTTTTTCAGTTTTTCATTCTTCTGTTGCAGTCCTGATTTTGCAGGAGGGTGAGATGGAGGCGAATTTGGCGAAACCGAAGGAGGTTTTTGTCCATAACATGCCCATATACAATAAAATCCTTCAGTTGTTTCCTAGGTGTCATAATTAAAGAGAAACAGGTGTCTGAGTGGACCTCTTTTTCACATAAATTCGGCACGTCTTTCATGGCAGACAGTTCTAGATTTTTGGGGATTTGTGGTTATTTTTGGCCGAGGTGATTAAATACAACTTACACAACTTGTTGGGGGATCTCTCCTATTTATTCATATGATTTTTAATGTAAAAGTTTGTTTATCATTGCACCCAGAAAGGTTGTTCTCTGTATTTTTTTAGATCCACCAGTAATACAAAGGAATTGGTGCACAAGATTCTTGCGTCTGGACATTGGTGATGTTTTTCTTGCTATGTTAATGTTTTCTTACTCTATTATCAACTTTTTTTCTAATTCCAACTGTTAAAAGGAAGTTAAAGAACAGAATTTACCTCAGGTACTCTGTATCTAGCCTTTTATCAGTCTGCATGTTATTCTTCTGATTTTGAGTTAAAGAAATTCTTGAATGCTTCTTTACTTAAATGAACCTCTCACCTATTATATATTTCCATCACATTTGATCTTAATCAATCCAATATCTTGGCTATCTCGCCCTGTGAAGAAGCCCTTTAAAATCTGTTTATCTGACCTTAAGTTTTGACACATTCCCCATAGCCCAATGGGATTCTAAAGAAATCATTCAGCCAAACACCTCAAATAAAAAACAAACCTTGTTCTGCATAACTAGCCTAATATCCTATTTCAAACAAATCTAAATTTGACAGAGAGATCCCTCTCTGAGTCTCGGAGGGCTAGATCCCTGACTCGAAGAGGTTTTGATGTTGCCTCTGTCACTGCCTCCACAGCCTTGGGCAAATTACAGAGTGCTAATAGAATGGTGACTCCACTGGGGAACTTTCTCCAGTAGTACACTTCAAAGTTCCAGATCCGATCACTGATGGTGGACAGTGACCAGACATAAGAAGGCTGAGATCATTCACCTGTTGACTCCAAATTAGCTCCAGACAGTGCCAACTCAAAGACTCCACTAGAGGAATAACCTAAAGCATGGCCAAGTAGCCTAGAAAGACTAGGTACTCAAGCTCAAATTGCATTCAAGACATCTTTGGTTTTGTTCTATTTTATTCTAAGCCTGATCAAAAGTATATTTCTGAAGTTTATATTGATCATCTGCAAATTGATGAGCCTCAAGAGATCAGATCCCCAATTGTAGATTATGTACATACTCATACACCTATGCACATCCCAGATGCACCTGTAGAAGTCCTAGTGAGACATAAGCCTCCTGCTTTATCTCCTACTCTTGCTAAAGCTCTGGATGGTTGTAAGCCTCTTGCTTCACCTCCTGTACCTACCAAAATCCCAGCCAGATACAAACCCCTATATTTTCCTACAATCCTCCATGACCTCCCTACAAATTACACCAATAATCTGCCCAGGTTTGATGGAGAGGATGCCAATATTACTGCTGAAAAGCATATCCAAAGTCTTGAGGATTTTCTTGACCTCTTTGAGGTAGAAGATGATGATGTCTGCATCAGAATGTTTTCCCTATCATTGGGAGGCAAAGTCAAGAACTGGTTTAAAAATCTCCCAGCTGCAAGCATTAACGATTTCAATCAGTTTGTGCAAGTTTTCCTAGATCGATGGGTGATCATGAGAAATGTCTTTCTCATCCTGGAAGAGTATGACCATTTGAAAAGATAGTTAGGGGAAACAGTACAGCAGCTTTCAGCAAGGTTCAATAAGGCATATCATGCAATGCCTGTTGATATAAGGCCACCCCCAGGATTATCTCACTTGCATTTCCCAAATGCCTTCGATCCTGAGATGGCATTCCAATTAAGAGAAAGGAACACTACAACTCTTGAAGAAATGCAGAACATTGCAGTTGATGTGGAGACCAACTTGCTGATGAAAAGGTCAAAGGTAAAGAACAAAGAAAAGGAGCAATTGAAGTCATCAGAAGCTAAACTGGACATTTTGGCTAGTGCCATGGAAGAGATGATGCAGAGGATCAATAGGAAAGATGAGCTTGTTGTCCAAAGACATCACATTCCATTGATTTTAGAGAAAGAAAAGGTCATTGTTCCCAAACATTTTGTTTCTCATCCTTGGTACCATGGTTTGGATAATGATTCTTTAATGTATTCAATTCACAACACAGTCAAAGATGAAGCTCCATCTCAACTTGAAGAGGAACAACCAACTGATATGATGTGCATGTTTGATGTCATTCCCTACTTGGATAATCTACCCAAGTATGATCAGTATGATGATGATCATGAGGTTGAAATAGAGGTGGATTGTTCAAAGAAATTAGCCACATATGAATGGGAGGAAAAAGATCATTTACAATTCAGATATGACAATCATCCCTTGCACAATAGTCATGACAGTGATGAGGAAGAGGCAAAAAATTTCAAAGTAAGGGAAAAATCTTTGCCCTTATGTTTCTCTTCTTTTCAATTTTTGAGAGGAAATTGTAAGAAAGTTGTCAATAGTATAGAGGGGGGATTTTCTGATCAACTAGGTGAAGATGTCATTGCTGATGTGGAGGTTGTTCTAAATCCAGAGTTGCAGCCCTTTACCAACTTTGATTTTCAAATTTCAGATGAAAGATTAAAGCCTGAGGCAAATTATGAGTTAATCCAAAATAACTCTGTACCATTATGCTTTAATTCATTTCAGTTTTTGAAAAAGAATCTTGAGTATATGCTAAAGACATAGAAAATCAAGAAGTTTCAGTGGAACCAATGCAGTAATCAGTTCAATTTCTACAGTATCCAATATCTGATGTGTTGGATGACTGGTGTTCTCAAAGTCATTTTCCATTATCCAGCTATGGGATAAAAATATGTTATGATATTGACATGATCAGGCAGGCAACTTCATTTTCTTTTTCAGCAAAAGTCACATTACAAATCCCATCAGAGCAGTTGCAACCATGTCAGGAAGTGCATGAGGAGGAAAAGAGCATAACTACGACATCAAATCATGAAGTTGAGTTGGTTAAATTTGAATATCTAGTAATAGGTCAAGTTTATCTTGATCCAGTGGCTATTTATATGGAGAAATTGTTCATCATAGAGCCACAATGCATTCCCAGTATTTCTGTTATATGTCGTGTTTATCAAGCCCCTTGTGATGAAGATCAAGATGGGAAGCATTTCATGATGCCTATGCAAGTTCTATTTCTGATATTGTTTGAAAACATTGAAAGAGCAGAGTTGTTAGAGAAGTTGCTTGACTGGTTGCATTGGCATTATTGTATCATTTAGAACGACAAAATTATCAGTAGCATAGGGTAGGTAGGAAAAAGTGAATAATCTCAACATTCTGAGCATCTCTTTTTCAGTAGTGTTTATTTTAATTTGGTTTCAGTTGCAAGATCAAAAGAGGTACAGGTTGCAGAATAAGATTTTGGGATTAGCCCAATGAATAAAGCATCGGTCTGCATATTCACAGTTCAGTGGTTCTTGACACCTCCCAAAAGAGTTGCCATCCCCAGGTGGAGCCACTGTTATAACCCTATAATTCATAGGATCATCTGGTGACTGGAAACTTTTCACTCTGGGTGTATTTTGGCTTGCAAATAATATTTCATTTCTACAAATTAGTTTCAAGGAAAGGAAAGGAAAAGTAAAATTCATGATTTTTGATGCTAAGTGGTTTTTCCTAACCCCGTGGTGACAAAAGCAAGGGAAGCAGTGCACCAAACCCTCAGAAAGGTCATTAAACCTAAGTTTTGCATTATATACTGCATTCACGCCTGGAGAATAAAGAATGCGCTTAGATCGACGGTCGATCTAGCGGTGCGTAGATCAATGGCTGACAGTGGATTTCAGACCCCCTCGACTGTTCTGTTTTTAACAGTGGGGGGCGGGGTCCGGAATGGTGATTAAAAAGTGCACACAGATCTACGATCGTCATGGCAGTGCGCATATGGATGGTCTATAGGTGATTCCAGACCCCATTGACCATTCTGCCTTTAACGGGGGGGGTCCGGAATGAAGCGGTTTTTTCGGCGGGCCCTGTCCCAACGTGTCATCCATCCATTGCATCAGACCTCCTTCGCTCCATGCTACATCCTTCATCCACACTGTGCCCTCACTCCCTTATCCTTTTATCCCTTGGCCACATCTCGCCCACCACCCATCCCTACATAAACAAACTTAGGCTAAAAATAACTATAGATTAATAATGTTAGTAATAAAATTAGTATAGCTAGTTTAATTAAAATATGTTAGACTAGTTATTAATTAATTAATTAATTAATAATTAAGTTAGTGGTTACATTAGCAATTAGGTTAGTGTTTATTAATTAGACATTAAATAAAACATGCAAAAAACAAATAATAAAACAAAACAACTTAAAATACATAATATAATAAAACAAATATAAGAATTAAAAATAAAAAATACAAAAAACATATTTTAAAAACAAACATAAATAAAATATATTAAAATCAAAATAAAAAATATTAAAAAGAAACAAAAATTAAAAAAACATAAAAACTAAACCTACCCTAAGTCTACCCACCCAAACTTCACGTATACATCATATCCCAAACAAATTAATCAACGGATATAACATTTTTCGGACCCCCCCCCCCC
>JASDQU010101389.1:88985-101202 GCA_032191745.1 Picea mariana
CCACCTCAGGGGGGTCCGGAATACCACTCCCCCTCCAAAACCGCCCTCCCCCCAAAAACTCAAAACCGCTAGTCTTGACCAATCTTTTTCCAGAGGCGATTCTGGGCAAATGAAGATGGATTTTCAAAATCCGAGAGAGGTTTTTGCTCAGCATGGACTGAATACCATAAACCTCTCTTATTTTTTTCACAGGTGCCACGATAAGGGAGAATTGCAGCCATATTCAAGGCCCATTTTTTCAGTTTTTCATTCTTCTGTTGCAGTCTTGATTTTGCGGGAGGTGTTTCGGTAAGTTGGGCGAATTTGGAAAAAACGAAGGCGCTTTTTGTCCAAAACATGCCCATATACAATAAAATCCTTCATTTTTTTCCTAGGTGTCATAATTAAAGAGAAATAGATGTCTTAGTGGGCCTCTTTTTCACAGAAATTCGGCCCGTCTTTCATGGCGGATAGTTTCAGATTTTTGGGGATTTGTGGCTATTTTTGGTCGAGGCGGTTAAATCCGACTTACACAAATTGTTTGGGGATCTCTCCTATTTATTCAGATGATTTTTAATGTAAAAGTTTGTTGATCATTGCACCTAGAAAGGTTGTTCTCTATAATTTTTTAGATCCACCAGTAATACAAAGGAATTGGTGCACAGGATTCTTGCGTCTAGACATTGGTGATGTTGTTCTTGCTATGTTAATGTTTTCTTACTCTGTTATCACCTTGTTTTATAATTCCAACTGTTAAAAGGAAGTTAAAGAATAGAATTTACCTCGAGTACTCTGTATCTGGCCTTTTATCAGTCTGCATGTTATTCTTATGATTTTGAGTTAAAGAAATTCTTGAATGCTTCTTTACTTAAATGAACCTCTCACCTGTTCTATATTTCCATCACATTTGATCTTAAATGTAGCCCTTTAAAAGTTGTTTATCTAACCTTAAGTTTTGACACAGACCCCATAGCCCAATGGGATTCTAAAGCAATCATTCAGCCAAACACCTCAAGTAAAAAAAAAATCTTGTTCTGCATAACTAGCCTAATATCCTATTTCAAACAAATCTAAATTTGACAGAGTGATCCCTCTCTGAGTCTCGGAGGGATAGATTCCTGACTTGAAGCGGTTTTGATGTTGCCTCTATGACTGCCTCCATAGCCTTGGGCAAATTACAGAGTGCTAACAAGATGTCAAGCCTTGGGCAAATTACAAAGTGCTAACAAGATGTCAAGCCTTGGCTCAAAGTAGAAAGAGGCAGTGAAAAGGACATTATGGTATAGTTTCGCAGAGCACATATTTCTATGATGCCATTTGCTAGTGTTACAAGATGTGGTGTTCTAATATAAGAATGGACATCAGAACTATTTTCGAGCGAATCCATGGGTTTTTGTGGAGGTGGACTTGAAGTGAAATATTTCCTCCCTGATGTTACCGATGTTTTTGTTGCTTGGGATGTTGCTTCCATTGGATTTGAATATGCTCAGGTTGTTAGAATTTGGACTAGAGATGGCAGAGGAGGAATTGATAGAAGGTTGTTCCTTAGCATATTTAGGTATCGAAGTGTACAATAGGGATGATAAATTCATCTTAAGGGCCCTTAGGACAAAGGGCGTCTATTTACTGACTAGATATAAAGAGAGAGATTTATGTGGATTAGAGAAGGTTACCCTCATCCAACACCCACAAAGACAGAGGTAATATAGGCAAAGGTAACAATAAAAAATAGATTAGTTCCAAGTTGGTTATGGCAGATGACCCAATAAGTGAAGACCTCCATAAACAAAAATATGGAGTAGTCCCATTGACAAAAATCATTGATTCTGACCCAACTCATGAAGACAACAACGATTCAAGGGGAAATCAGTCAAGGGGAAAACGATTCAAGGGTGTGATGAAAGTGCTCAATCTCTACAGAATATTATAAAAAATTGCATGATTGTAAGGGCATTTAAGTTAGTGTAATTGAAGTATGTATGGACAGTCTATTATGTTTTTTTATTATTTACCTCCGACACAAATAAAGAGAATAAATCAATTGAGAGGCCCTTTGAAGAAAAAAGAATGACAACTTGGATGAGTACATGACACCTTCCAAGAAAAATAATTGCCCAAAATTGATGAGTCCATGCTTCCAGTGATTCTTCAACTAGATAAATACAAAATCCAAATTTATTGTGCAAAATTCATATACAAAGTAATGTTGTATTTGTAGAGGGTCAAAAATAGAATAAAGTTTCATTATAGTACAAATATTTGTAGAAGGTGAAAACCAGAATCAAAGTTTCATTATAATACAAATTTTATGGTTTAATAGATTCTTCATAGTTCACTCATAGCCTGCAATTGGTTGATTATGTTTTCCTTATATTATAATGCAGGTGGTATACTATTGCTTTGTACCTGTAGTGAAGAACGAACAATGAGATCAATAATGCGTGGTGATCGAACACTTTAGTCTTCCTTCGTCTTCCTCAGATACATCAACAACAGAAATGGCATACCATGGTTTGAGTCCTTTAGCCATAACTCTTATACGATGTAATATCATCTTCCTCCAACATGTGCACTAACGATGAGGAGGTAGCTAGGTGAGGCGGTGAAGAGTTTGATGGCAAAGCGCTCTTGAGGATGTGGAGAGTTTGGTGGTGAAGCGGTTGAAACTATTGCATAGCACGAACTGCAATGAGGAGGAAGCTAGAGTCTCGAGTGCAACGATTATAAATATCATCAAAATGTGGATGTTTTAGGTTTTTTTAAGATTTTATATTTAAAAAATAATTTTTCTCTCTGACAAATAGTGAAAAAAAATTCATGTACACCGGCGGGAATTATATCCCATATTATGATTATTAACCAATAAAAAATTTAATTCATGAAAATTGGAAAATCAAAAAATTATTTTAATCATTTAAATAAAAGATGTTTTATGAATTAATAAGAGTTCACAATGAAAAATATCATAGGGTGCCTCCAAAACGCACTAACTAATGCATTAGAATGTACTAGTTAATAGGCGGTCAACGATTGTTGACCTCCATGTGAAAGCTAGAGTCCATATCCAGAGGCAGGGACTAATAAGGGAATATCAATAATCCTCTCTTATACATTTGATGAAAGTCGAGGAATTATCAAAATAATTATAAAGATAAATATATTAGTTTTTACTTTTTCTATTTAAAAATTTCACAGTTTACCTTTTTACATTCTTCGTTGTCATTAAGCATTAAAATACCTTATTGATAAGCTTATATTAGGGAAAACATTGTTGGTTTTTTTGAAGCGGTATGATTTATCCTGCACAAACCCCATAATCTTGAACCAAGTAAGAATGAGGTCGTTATCATTAGTGCATTTTCCACTAAGTGTCCTCCACCAACAAAGTAATAGGGGGATATCTTCAAGAAGTGGATAGCTTTGTTTATGAAGTCAATCACAAAGAAATATGAGTTCAATGGTTGCATCTATCTAGTACGTCTAAGATTGATTGATTTTATATTGACAACTTGAATTTTGAAGTAAAATGCATTTTAGAACAAAGGGTTGGTTACAGAATTGTGGTCATAATGGCACCAAGTTATATTATCGGGTTTTAGAATTGGTTGAAAAGTACAATCATCTATTCCTTCAATGCTTTGTTTAAGAATTGTTGTATCTTTCTATAAACTTTAGAGGAAATTTTAGTGAATTCGACGATTATTGTCTTCATATGTCTAGTAAGTTGATAATGTGAAACAAAACTAGGTTGTACTCCTTCATGTGAAAATTGTGATATTGTCTATGTAAGATGAATTATGCTATAATACCAATTATTTGAACGAGTAGCTTATAAGGATGTGTTGGCATATAGAGGATATCTCCAAACCCAAAAGAATTTATAATCATAAAAACAACCATGAACATGTAGAACATTAGTTATGCTATATAATTATATAAACATTCATAGTTGAGACATAGATATAACATTAATCTCTTTTAGTAATCATGAAAATGGGGAAAATCCATGATAATATAACAATAACGATTGAGAAAGCTTGTGTACCAAAGTTTTGAGGAGAACTGTCAAGAAAAATCATGCTTGATGGGTGACTCTAGTTAAAACAAAACATCTAAGAGAGAACCTAGATGTGAGATATGAATATTTGCCCAAATGCATTAAGACCCAGTTGTATAAATGGTTGGCATCCCATAATGGGCTTTGGAAACCGGTGTCATTTTTGGTTGTATGCATACACATAGAATGTTGAAGTGGATGCACATGAAGTAGGAGCTTGACACTTTGGATGCACATGAAGTAGGAGCTTGACACTTTGGATGCACATGAAGTAGGAGCTTGACACTTAGGCTCCAAAGATAAGTACACATGGTACATTGTTTTTGTCGCATATTGCAGAGTTTCCAAGGCATTGTCCCTTAACCTTAGTTGGTATTCTTGGTGTGTAAAACCACAGTTTTACATGCATAACCATGGATAGTCAAGTGGTATATACACAATTATTCATATCTTTATTTGGATTAACACATGTTTTCTAACTTTTAAATAATATGTTATAAAATTTGTCTAATAATTATTAAAAAATATCTTTTATTTTTATTTTGAAAATTATATAAAATCTTTTATGAAAACGTTTAATATGAAAATACACATATAATAAAGACTCTTTTAGGACTCATTTGATTTATTCTCATAGTTTGTTTTATAAAAATAATGCATCCTACGTACCACTATATATATATATATATATATATATATATATATATATATATATATATATATAATTTTGAAAATTATATAAAATCATTTCACTTTTTAATATGAAAATATATTTATAATAAATGCTATGATAAAGATTAATTTGATTTATTCTAATAATTTGATTTTATAAAAAAATAATTTCCTTTTATAAAAATAATGAAACCTACTACCCTTATATATACCTTCTTTATATATAAATTAAATTTAGCATATAATAAAGTCTTATGAAAATAATTCATACTCCTGCCATTATATATACTTTCCTTTTATATAAATTAAATTCTATATATATATATATATATATATTATATATATAAATTAAATTTTACATATATTAAATAAAATTTTATATATACCTTTTTTTTATATAAATTAAATTTGACATATAATAATTTTTTATAAAAAAATATTTTTCTTTTCTAAAAATAATGGAGTCTACCTTTAGTGGGCCTAATGGTTAAGAACATGTGTTTCCTCTTAAGAGGTCATAAGTTCAAATCCAGAGGGAAGTAGGGTATGTATATCTCCGTACTTTACCAGTCAAATCGCTAAGTGGAGGAGGGTCCAGTCTCATACACCAATTTGGTGTGATGACTTGACGGTGACCTTAAAAATAGATTATTATTATTATTATACCTTCTTATATATAAATTAAGTTATATATACTTTCCTTTTATATAAATTAAATTTTATATATACTTTTCTTATATATATATATATATATATATATATATATATAAAATAAAATTTTATATATACCTTCCTTTTATATAAATTAAATTTTGCATATAATAAATTTTTATAAAAAAAAAAGCAAATCAAATAATTTTCAACATTTATAAATTATTATTTTGTCACCATGACTAAGTGTTAAATCACAAAACTTTAAGTGTAATTGGATATTTATTTATATAAATTAAATTTGGAAAGTCTTAAAATGAAGGAAAACAAATCAAAATAAGTTTCAAACATTTATAAATCATTGTTGTGACACCATGACTCCAAGTGTTAAATCACAAAACTTTAGGTATAATTGGATATTTATTTATAAATATTCATCATAGTAATGCACACTCTTTATAGAATTCTCAATGTCATGCAGTCCGTCCTTGATGGAATAAATGTCATGTTAACAAAGTGGACAATTAAAGCCCTTCCAACTTGTCGAAATATAAGGAACAATTATGGAAGTTCTCTACAAAATAAATAATTTGAAAGGGAAATATTATGTATGTTCTTTCACCAAGTGAAATTTATTTAGAAGGGGAATATTATAGATGTGAATGATTGTGTGAATGACAATGTAAACAGATTAAATAATATTTTTAAAATATTGTATTTAAATAAAGTAAAAATATTGTGTTTATATTTTATATTATTTTTATATTGTGATGTTCTTTCACCAAGTGAATCTTATTAGAAAGGGAATATTATGGATGTGAATGATTGTGTGAGAATAAGGATGTAAATATTGTTTTTATATTTAAATATAGTAAAAATAAAAGTGTTAAGATTATGGTAAGTAATGAGGTTTTAAAGAGTAATTAAATTATAAATAGAGGTAATATTGTGTCTTATATTATTAAAGGTAAAGAAATTTAAAAAGAAATAATGTTGATCTTCAATTTCCTTAGTATCTCAAATTTTATAAATTTACTTATCTTAATGTATTGTTGGGTTAGTTCATAGACATGTTTCGCTATGGAGGTTATGAGCATTGATCTTAATTTTGCCAATATTAATTTTCTTCTTTAAACTCATGATATTGGAAAAAATAGTTTTTAGTGAAATTGGGATTTATAAAATCTTTATAATACTAAACCTTCTCTTATTAATGATTTCATTGTCATTCGAGACCTTATGTTCATAGTGTTGTAAGATTTAATACTGTTAAGAATATTTTTTTATGATCGAAACCAAGCCTCAAAATATCAAGCTGAGTCTTTTTTAAGTCTATGGTGTCTACTACTCATCCTAGAAGCAATAATAGGGAACCTAACCTTTCTTAAATTGAGCAATTTGTGTCTAAAATCTAAATATTTAATCATGAATTTAGACTCCACACAAGTACATCTAACTTCAATCAAGATAATCCAATAAGAAGCATTGAATTTAATTTTACAAAATAAGTTATAAATTATTTTTGGATTTACTCATTTATTCCAAATCTTATAAGGGATGTTGTAGGCCAACATTCACAATTGTAAGGAATAATATAGATAACTAAAGTGGTTAAAAATGATTTTTTTCTTATTCTAATCTTAGATCTCAACATTTTTACATTTTATTTCAAGCATGCCCTAATATTTCCAACCAGTGAGATTATTTCTTGATATTGTGATTCTAGTTCAAATGACAATTACAATTAATATTTAAGTACTTGTAATATTACATCTCTTCAAGGGTGTTATCACCATAGAAAATTGAAGGATATATTATTTTCTTAGATTTAACTATCATAATCTTTGTTTTATCGATATTAATGATAAGCTCATAATGTTTGGAGAATTATTGCTGAAATTTGATTTGATTATGAAGATATTCAATAGGTTTTACAAGGAAAGAAATGTCACTGGTGTAAAAGACAAGGACAACAATTATTATGGATCTGTTAATATTATGCATCCCTTCTCTTGTAAACATTGTTCAATTTTAGCAATATAGATGCCAAAAGGGTGGGAGAAAGGGAGCACCCTTTGTTAATACCAATATTGCAACACCACTCATTATCACATTGCATCTTAGAAATAACCTATTCATAGAGCCTAATCACATTGTTATGGAGCTTAGGAGGGATATTGATTTATTTCAATCCTTTCCATAGCTTGGCTCTAGGCATAATGGAGAAGGCTTTTCTGAAATCCATGAGACAACATACAAAACCTTTTTATTTGTCTATGCAAGCCCATTAACGGGTCAAAATGACCTTGATCAATCGTACGGGTTAACTCAATGAGAAGCCCTAATTAGACCTCACATTGTTTGGAATAGGGAGCTCATATGAATTCTAGCCTGACAACCATTACTGATTTGAAGTTTACCAGTTGTGGACCAATATATTGTTGGTGGTTTTCTAAACTAAAGAATGAAATCAAATTAATCTAAGATGTAAATGCATGTGCTCGAATGTGACTAATAGTAACTAGGAAGTAAGGACAAAATAACACGTGCTCCTATCAATGACCCGTGAAATAGTTCATTGAGAACAAAGACAAAAATATGGGTAAATGAATGCAAACCTAAAATATTCCAGCATTAAAACAACCATGTATGGTCCTATTCTCATAGATTCAGACAAACATTTCCAAAGGATATAAATAAATGAAACATACACAAAAGAATAATCTACAATGTGAGATACATTGTTAGACAACTCCAGTGTTGAGAAAAAGTAGTGGAATAGTCCACAACAATCACACATAGGAATAACAACTCTCTAAAACATGGCTTATCCAAGAATGTCTTCTCCTCATTAAAGTTCCAACAATTGTACATGAAAAATCCAAGAACCGAGATCTCTTTCCTTGAATACAATGACTCTATTTATTAAAATTCCTCTTGACTATTGGCCTTTTAATTTCTTGACTCTTGGGCTTCTACTTACAAATGTTTTCCCTTATCCCAATGATGAGAACATGCTTACAATAAAAATATTCATAAATTACAATTTTATGCATCGTGTGCACTTACACCAAAAACCTTTTCCTTTAGTTCTTACAAGCCAACATGGATTTTGGCACTAGTTTTCCTCATATTATATAATTTATGACTTGCACACCATATATTTTATTTCTTCTTTGCTTGGAACTTGCATATGAGGAGATCCCATGCCTTACTTTAAATATGTCCTTTATCCTTTCCCATTTGAGCTTGATTTTTTCATAAAAGTGGTAAAAACATGCAACCACGAAGTTTTATCCTTTCCCAACCACGAAGTTTGAAGTTGTATGATATCATGGAATCATAAATCCAATGGGATTTATTTTCTCCTTTGCAAAATAAATTGATTAATTGACATATTTATTTTCATGTGTAAAAATTCCTTTTACTAGTGTTAGACGTGCTTCCATAAATTTATTGCAATCTTCCACTACTCTTGTGTGTATACCAATCTGAGTATGAACAACTATTCCATTACAATAGTATACAACATTATTCTCAGGCATTGATGTAACCATTGTATACAAATCAATAGCCTTCAAATATAATTTTGGAAGACATGGAAGAATTAACTTAGATTATAACGCTCTACATGAATATGGTCCAGCTGAGCTGAAAAAATCAATCGATAAATAAGGTTGCACCTAATTATCTCCATACCTTGTGCCAAACTTGAAAAACATCCATGTGACACTTTGTTACAACTTCAATATCCTTAATTTCAATTCCTAGAGCGAGTTAAACTATGTTGCATCCTTCAAAAATTTAGGATCATGCATACCATAAACATTGTCCTAATGTGACCCTTTGTGAAGTTTTGTTTTATTCTTACCATAAATTTTCTTGGAATGATTTGTACACACCCTTATCTTATGCACACTATTTTCTCAGATGTATACTTTATCTTATGCACACTATTTATCTTATGCACCCTTTATGGGGGATTTTGTATGGTGTACACTTCATAAGACAAATCTTATGTGTACTCCTTTAAAATTTGTTTTTATGCACTCCCCTTAAAAACTTAGAATGATGTGAATCTTAAAAAAAACCCTTAAAAACTTAGAATGATGTGAATCTAAAAAAACTTGTCTTATTCACACCGCCTTGTGTATGACATTGAAACTTGTTTTAGGTGCAACATACCATTTCACATTGAAACTTGTTTTATTTACGATATTTGGTAACACATTGAAAATGGTTTTGGTGGGACATTTGGTAACACTTTAATGTGCATTAAAAACCTTTTTTTAATTCACACCTCACCACCTCTTGTATTATTCACCTCATAGTCTTTGGTTTAGAAATTTGTTTTGAGTGTATCACACGAGTTTTTTCGGTGGTTTGACATGGTATGTAGATTGTTGTGTATCACACTCACACTATATTTTTGGTGGTGCAACATGGTAAGGATATTGGAGTGTATCACACTCATAAAAAAAAATTGGTGGATATTGGAGTGTATCACACAATCTTTTTGGTGGTGTTACATGGTATGGAGATTAATGTGTATCACACTCACACAATATTTTTGGTGGTGTAACATGGTTTAGACATATGAGTGTATTGCACTTACACAATATTTTTAGTGGTGTAGCATGGTTTTGAACTAGGAATGTATCACACATTCACAAGTTTTTTGGTAGTGCGACATGTGTATTCTTTCCTATCTTTTGGTTTTATGCACCCTAATCTGTTGTGCCTCTCCAATTTCAAAAGATCCTATCAACACAATTATCTTTTTCTCAGACCATTCTCTATCGTTTTACTACAAATTTTCAAATGATTTGATGCCTAATTGTTCAAGCTCAAATTTTTTATTTCCCTAATGTTGCAAGATATCTCACGCAATAGTGACAAGTAATTCAAAAGACATCGTCCCATTGTCATAGTCATCTTTCTTTCAATACCCTAAACCATGCCCCATGCATATTTCATAGATCGAGGTAAAGGTGATGCATAACAGCCTAGAAATCTATATTCCATCCTTTTTCTTGATTCCATACCATGAAATAATTGGCAGAAAATCAATAGGTAAATAGCACTATCTTGCCTCTATGTATCATATATTCACAACAACAAACCTATTTTTAATGCTCAAATCCAATATTAAAGTTGTATATTATATGGAAGGAGACTCATTTTATTTTCTAGATTACTTAAGGATGGTGATGTTTCCTTTGATTTGTGATGAAATAATGTTTCCATAAACCAACCTTCAAAATCCTTGATGTTGGTTGTGGAGACTGATTATCTTCCTGATTTTGAGGTCTTTTACTTTCAGCCGTGTTTATACCCCATGAAGTATTTACACCTGAGAAGTATGTACACTCTTCCACGCGGGGGAGTGTATAGAGGGGGTACCCCCTCTGCGAGGTTCGGAGGGGCTATACCCTCAGTTGGGGGGTTTGGGGGCAAGCGGGCCCCCAGCGGGGGTTCGGGGGCGAAGCCCCCGAAGCAAAAATTGCCTTGTAAAAGTATATTGTAATTTCATTGTAAATCTAGACCATTCATTATAAGGTCGCAAATCTAACGATAGAGATTATGTTAGGGTTTTTTGCCCTAGAAGGCAATCCTCTTTTATGAGAGAAATGTATTGCGGCTATGTATGTTGGCGACTATTGTATTCTGAGAGAGGAGACTGTGAGAGAAAGAAGAGGAAGTTACAGTGGGTTTTGTTGTAGGTTGTATCCCTTCATTTCGCTGGATAATAATAAAGAAAGGACCTGGCAATTTCTCTGGTGGATGTAGCCCACACTGGGTGAACCACGTAAATCTATCTCTCTTGTATTGTGTATCTTCTTTGTTTTGTTTCCGCATTTGTTTTATTTTATTGCTCCACGGTCCTGTTTTTCTAACAACTGGTATCAGACCATAAGGTAACTCGCAAGAAAAGAGGGTTCCTAGTTCGAGTGGGAGCAATGTCGGAAGATGGAAAGTTTAGGGTCGAGAAATTTAACGGCCAAAACTAATAGTTATGGAAGATGCAGATGGAAGATTATTTATATCAGAAGGATCTATTCCTACCATTGAGCGGAGTAGCAAAGAAGCCGGCGGCCATGAAGGACGAAGAATGGGAGATTCTTGACAGAAAGGCTCTAGGAATGATACGGCTGAGCCTGGCAGCATCGGTGGCTTTCAATATTTCGAAAGAAAAGACAACGAAGAGTTTGATGGATGCGTTGGCCAAATTGTATGAAAAACCCTCGACATCCAATAAGGTATTTCTAATGAAGAGATTATTTAATATGAAGATGTTGGAAGGTGGGTCTGTTGCAGATCATTTAAATGAATTTAATACGGTTACTAATCAACCAAGTTCTGTAAAAGTGGACTTTGATGATGAGGTTAGGGCTCTTCTAATCTTGTGCTCATTGCCAGAAAGCTGGAATGGCTTGGTCATGGCTGTAAGTAACTTTGTCTCTGGTTCAAATACTTTAAAATTTGACGATGTTGTTGGTGTTATCCTTAGTGAGGAAATGCTACGGAAAAACACAGGTGAGACATCAGGTAATGCGTTGAACATGGAGAATAGGGGAAGACAAAAGGATAGAGGAAAGGGCTCAGGGAACCGTGGGAATTCTAGGAAGGGAAAATCCAAATCTAGACTTGGAAAGATAGAGTGCTGGAATTGTGGGAAGAAAGGACATCTGAAGAAAGACTGCAAAGCTCCAAAGAAACAAAGAGATGGATAGCATGAGAGAAATCAGGAAGCAAATGTAATAGGTGATGTGTTACAAGATGCTTTGATTCTTTCTGTAGATAATATTTCTGAGTCTTGGGTAGTAGATTCAGGGGCTTCATTTCATGCCACACCCC
>JASDQU010101389.1:122310-141820 GCA_032191745.1 Picea mariana
TATATATATATATATATATATATATATATATATATATATATTCATTCTCCTTTAACAACTTTAACAACATTCTCAATTGATAGTTATTTCATAGAAATAGTTGAACTTAATCGAGCATATTTGAAATTGTGTAGACTTTTTATTCATGGTTAGATATCATGTGAAAATTTCTTATATTTTGTTTACAAGCCATGTATCTCATCTTGTGAAAACTTCATATATTTGATACATATGCCACAAATCTCATTTTATGAAAAAATCATGTTAGCATTAGAAATCTTCTCATCTGAAAATGGTTATTTCAACAGTTCACCAATATCACATCCACTACTTGAATGTTGTCCATTCCTATCCTGTACCAATTATTGATAGCGAGCAAAAGAGTGATGCTCCCAAGCCCTTAAGAAAGACAAGGATTCAACTCCACCAAAAAAATATTTCTTCACCATTATGAGCTAAAATGAACTTAGAATGGCTATTGGTATAACCAAGAGACATTTCACGTGGAGAGATTTCTTGCCTTCTATGAAAAGAAAAACAATTTTCTATTACAAATGGCTTGGATGTTAAAAGTGACTACTAACTACCATGAGTTAATGCAGTTTAATGCGTGGTTATCTCAAGTGTATTGGAATGTCAAAGCAATTTAATACAGCTTGTGATACATGGTCTTGCATGGAGAGAAGCATCTAGTATCGTATATTGTGATACATAAGAAAATGATGGGTTATTATCGATAACAATTAAATATTGAGATAGATGAAGATGGAATTACATTTTATTTTATTAATTTGTGTATAAAATATATAATAAATTTGTAATTGTTGATTTTTATATTTTTATTTGATATAAGAAAATTTTTATAACTTAGCAAAAACTAAAACATCCAAAAATACACTCATAAGAGAGTTTCACTAATGAAAAAGCCTATCTTTCTAACATTATCACAACTAACCAACATCTTATAAAAGATTTAAAATAAAATAAATACTTAACATAAAAATTATTAAAAATGAATTAAAATCATGAAAAAAAAACCCAAAAGATACCAAATATTTTGCATCTTTTATTATTTTACGAACATGATAAGTGGAATTCGGGGTACTTTACTTTCTTTCCGTTTGTCACTCTTTTCAATGTTGTTTCAGTCCTCTTCACATAGTCGTTATAATTTAGAAACAAAAATATAAAATATCCCTTCTTTGTCTTATTCTTCACTTGGAAGTGATAATTTATATCCCTGCCTATCACCTTTTTTTTTATCGTATTCCAAGATTCTATATATCGCCTTTCTCTCGCTTATTCCAAGATTATATAATGTTTATGTATCTTCGTCATCATGATGAACCCATGTGCCAATATTATGCCATCATAATATTTAATTTAGTTAATACCTTTAAATGTACATCATATTATATTTTTAATACATTTAAATTTATATATTTGAAATAGTATATTTTTAATACATTTAAATTTATATAATAAATTTAAATAGGTTTATTTTAAAAGTGATAGTGTTGTGAGAGTAAGATCGACACAATTTGTTTTTTCTAAGCATTTTTTTAACTTGTCAATGTATATGTCAAAAAGGGTAGGGGACAAGGGACAATCTTGTTTGACTATGATATTGCAGTTAATCTCTTTTGACCAGCCCTCAATGTTTTTAAACTTAGCAATAACATTCTCATACATCCTTATTGCAGCATCCCTCAACTCGAGAGGCACTTTTATCTCTTCCAACCTATTCGAAAGGTTTTTCCTAGGAACCATGTCAAAATCTTTTCTAAAGTCAACAAAACAACAAAAAAGATTGGTTTTAGTATTGCGGAACTCCTCTGCAATGATCCTAAAGGTAACAAGATGGTCCACAGTTGAATGATATCTCCTAAACCCGGTCTGGCCTTTAGCTCTTTAAACATGACTTTCTAGCCAAAGGCTAATCTTCTTTTCCAAAATAATTCCATAAAGCTTGGCTAAAATCGGGCTAATCATAATGGTCCTATAATTAAAGGGAATGTTTCTATCCCCATTTTTAAAAATAGGAACAATGAGGCTTTGCATACAGGGTTTAGGGAAGCCCTACTTGACTGCTAAATTGAAGAGCTTGTGTATGTGAGGGATAAGGATTGGCCCTCCGATTTTAAAAATTTCATCTTCGTAGCCTTCAATGCCCTTAGCTTTCCCATTTGCAAGCCCCTTAACCCCGAACTCTATGTCATCTAAAGAAAAAACGTCTTCCTTTGTAGGGACAATAGGAATGGTGTCCATGGAATTAGGGAACTCGTAAAGACTTTTAAGGTAGGAATTCCAGGTCCTTAAGGGAATCCTATTATTTTCTTTAATATTGTGTTTTAGAATTTGACTCCAGAACTTCTTAGGATCCAACTTGTATAGTTGTGAAAGTTGTTCTTGCCTTTTATTGATATAGTATCTTTTTTTCCTTTTAATTAGGGCTTTGTACGTATTGATCTTATCGATTTTTAAGGACTTGTTAAAAGCATCCCTAATGGATTTCCTAGCAATTTTACATTCTTTATCATACCAAGGGTTGGTCGTTCTATTATTCTTTTTATAGGGCACCTCGAAAGAGAACTTGTTAATAGAAGTGGAAAGGGTAGTTGTAAAATTATGTTAGAGTTCTTCAATGTTGTCCTTATAAGTTAAGAGGTTTAATTTACTATTTAAATCCTTTAAGAAAATGTCAACTTTACTTTTTTCAAAGCGCAAATTCCTTTGATTATCAGAATTCTCTTTAATGGTGCTCCTATGCAAGGAAAATTTTAGAGTTAGGGTTAAAGGTTTATGATCAGAGTCAGGCTCATGGTCATTTAAAAGGTAAAAAGTTGCTATTTGGTTGGAAATGGGGATATCAAATATCACATAATCTACAACACTACTACCTAGCCCATGAATACAGGTCATCTGGTTGGAGTTTGGCCACTTCATTACTCCATTGCAAATTATTAGGTCTTGAGAGCTATAGAACTTGACCAACTCAGTACCAAACAAATTTTCAATTAGGTCTTCAGAGCTTCTTTTGTAGCTATTAGATAAAACAAGGTCCTCATCTAGCCATATAAGATCATGGTTGGGGTCATTACTTAAAAGAGTAACTTGTTTAGTTGCAGTTCTAGCATTAAAGTCTCCTAACAAGAGGACATTACCTTCATTTTTCAAATTATATATATATATATATATATATATATATATATATATATAATAATCTTTTCATCTATTATCTCTCCTACCTTACTCACTCTCATGAGAGTCGGGTGAAGGAGATAATAGAAGAAAACTATGTTTTCTTATATTATTTCCTCTAACTTATATATATATATATAATCATAAATAAAGGAGAAAACATTAAACTAATAAACTATATATACAGTTTAATGTCTTTTCTTCTTTGAGAAACTCCTTTATTATACCTACAACGGCATGGTATATAGCGATGGATATGTAGTTGAGTACATATTAATCCAATTTTTGATAATAAAAAAATCCCAGATTTTTTCAAGGTAAAACATTTCAAATGATTTTTTTTTTTTTATCTTTTAAAATTATTTAAAAACATTTTGAGACGATTGGCTACTCAATTGAATCTCGTATTGCCAAAGAGGTGACCAGTCATAAATGCAAACATGTAGGTCTATAAATGAAAATATGTAGGCGTATAAATGAAAAGATTAAAAAATACGATTGGATAATGTGTTGGTATATTATTTTTAATGTGTTTAATTCTGACTGGAGATGGGTCTACTCGGAAATTAATAACCAGAGGCAGGGCGGTCATATCCACAAACCAGGTTGAATGTGCATCTGATTACAATGTCGTAGGCTAAAGGTTCTATGAAATGACGATTTTTCCGGGGACATTTTCCCAAAATCCGGTGAGAAATTCTTAGATTCGTAGATTTGAGTGATTATTTATGTATAATATGAGTGCCCAAGAGGTTTTTCAGCATGCTGAATCCATTTCTACATTCAGAAATGAATTTTGAACAACAAAAAATAATAATTCGTGGAAATTTATATCGTCGAATTCCAACGAAAAAAATCATTTATGTAGCATACATCTTCTATAACTTGTTTATAATATATTATTCATAGAGCAACTCTTATTTAATATATATTATAGAAAAGTTTAAATTATGAAAGAAAATAAATCACGGAAGAAGAAAATATAAAACATTTAAAAATTAAAAGTTGGTACTTAAAACATTTTATAAAGAGAAAATGATAATAAGTAGTTTTGTAATGTGTACAATTTTTATATTAACAATTTTAATTCAAGTCAATATTAATAATGTTCCTTTTATAACTATATGTAAAATAAAATAAAAATAAATAAAAATATAGAAATGCAATAAAATTTCTTTTATAAAATGTTTTTATTGAATAAAGTTATATTCGTCTCGTCAATATTAATAATGTTCCTTTTACAATTATATGTAAAAAAAATTAAAATATGTAAATGTAATAAAAAAAAATTTTATAAAGTGTTTTTATTGAATAAATTTGTATTTTTCTTGTAATGATTATAGGTAACAAATTGCATTGAATAAATTTGTATTTGTCTTCTTTCAATAGAAAATTTGCCCAATTATATTAGTAAATATAATTTGTTTACATCATCAAATCCATGACTAAGATCTATCCAGGAGACAGACAGTCTCAAAATAGAGAAGCAAGGGAACCTCATTTCCATTTACAAAATGATCACATGTTTTAGAACCGAAAAGGATCTGGAAGAGCTCATCAAAAGACAAAACTGATACAAACTAAAAGGGAGAAAACATCCTATGAGATACACTTTAATAGCTAGTAGATAAGTACCAAACTATCTAAAACAAAACTCCATCTGAAAGAACACACGACTTAGTATAGACTAAGAAATTACTTGGAGCCTTCAACCCCATTAATCCACTGGTAAAAAGTGATCCGGCCTTCTGGTTCCCTCAATGACAGCTTTGAGAGATGATCAGATTCAACATTATATTCCCTATAGATGTGCTCAAAGTTGATGTCAAGAAAGGATTTGATTAAATCCTTTATTCTAGACTTCCAGCCCTCAATAGTACTTGACTGAAGTCTACCTCTATTGGAAAGACAACCAATCACTACTTTAGAATCGCCCAGTACTTGGAGTCTGTGGAAAGACAGATGTAAAGCCAACTTGAGTGTTGCCCATACTCCCAATAACTCAGCTCTAGTATTTGTGCCTCTCCCACAATTAAAAATCCATTTATAAATTGGTAAGTCTGTTGTTTTAAAGACTCCACCTGCCCCACATTTTTGGCCATCCAACTGGGCATATCCATCAAACCATGTTGTGGTAATTACCCTTTTTGAATAAATCATAATAGAACACAAAGGGGCAGACTTTTGGGAATTTAATCCTCTATTATGAAGGCCTAAAGTTTTATAAATCACTGAGTGGATTGATGGTTTTTTCTCCTCGAAAATTGATGAGTTCCTCTCTAACCAAATAAACCAATAGATGTGTGAAACAATCACTGTAGGAACAGACTTTTCTTCCACCCAGTTTTTAAAACACTCACTCAGGGTATTCCCATTCCAACAATTTTTAAAGTTCTGAATCACGGCCAATCTCTCCCACACTGATTTCACAAAGGAGAAATGAATGAAGAGATGATTGGTGTTTTCAATCTCTTGAAGATGGAGATGACACTGAGACGGTCCTTCCCAACCTCTAAATTTTAGATTTTCCTAGGTTAAGAACTTATTCTCCGCTGCCAACCAGATAAAACATTTTATTTTGAGTTGCAGGTCGCATTTCCATAATGCTTGTCTCCACCCTATTACTTTTGTTAATCCCTGAGTAGAAAGAAAATCCTGATAAGTATTTTTTACAGTGAGGATTCCTGAGTTGTCGCCTCTGGTCCACAAAAGTTCATCATCTCTGTCTTGGAGATAGGCACCTAATTTGATAAGGGCCCTCCAAAAATGGTTCCATTCATCTTCTAAAGTACCTGATAGGCCTAAATCAGTACTAGAGAACCACAAGGAGGAGGAGTGATGGTTCATGAGCCTCCTCACCTACAAGAGAGATGTGATATTGCAATTTTTTAATTCAAATAGAAGATTTAAAGAGATGAAATACTTATCACCCATTCTTAAGATACTGTCTCTACCAAGAGCAATGAGATGACCTGAACCTGGTGACCAGCTTGACCAATGTGTGATCAAATGGATTGATTTCAGTAGACCTTTCCAAAATCTGGAAGCCGTATTTAGGTGTAAAGTAGGAGATATGAACCAGTTTTTAGCCATAGTATGGGGAAGGTACTTATCAATAACCACTTTATGCCAAATACCATCCCACATCAAAACACACCAGAGAGAATTTGCAGCCAAGGCCTTGCTAAAATCGAGAATATTTCACAGACCCCATCCTCCATATTTCTTTGAAAGTGTGAGAAGTTCCCACTTGCAGAGATGAAAATGTTTTGAATCGTTGTTTCCTTTCCAGAGAAAATTGAACATAATTTTGATCAGATTATTTAACACATTAAACGGGATGGTCTCCAAAGACATCCAGTACACCGGTTGGCTTTCTAACACAGACTTCAATAAGGTAAGGCGCCCTCCCAAAGATAGCCACTTGTAGCACCAATTTACTATCTTCTTTTCCACTTTCTGCAACATCTAGTTCCAATCTTCAACATGTTGCAACCCAGTTTTCAAGTGATAACCAATATATTTGAAACCAACTGAGAGATCAGATAAAGTAAAAGGAATAAACGTTCTATATGGCGCTAAATCTAGAGTTGATAGTCCTTCATGGAGGACCGAAGATTTTGGTTCATTAAACTTAAGACCAGAAGCTGGAAAAAATAATTTAATGATCTTGTTGATCTCCCACCATTCACTTAATGTAGAATTTGACATAATAATGACATCATCTACAAACAAAATATGAAGAATTTTAATAATTCTAGAGACTTTTATACTAGTTAGCAAAATGTCGATCTAACCCTCTTTTAGTAGAAGGCTAAGACCTTCCATAACCAAAATAAATAATAGAGGCAATAAAGGGAAACCTTAGCGGAGTCCTCTGCAACTTTTGAATAAATCAGTGGCCTCCCCATTTAATAAAACGACAAAAGACGAGGAAACAACACAACTCATAATCCAATTAGTCATCCCAACACCCAGACCAATTTGGATTAAAATCATCCTTAAAATATCCCAATTCGTACAATCATAGGCCTTCTGAAGATCCAATTTCAGAACCATAGATTTAAAATTATTTCTTTTTCTACTATGGAGGCATTCATGTACCATCCCAATAGTACCTTGGATTTGGCGACCTTTCAGAAATCCTATCTACTCTTTTGAAAGTGATCTGGACAGTAATGGATTTAACATGTTTGCTATGATCTTTGTGATAACTTTGTAACAAAGGTTGCATAAGGAAATAGGCATGTAATCCTCGAAATTTTGAGGCTTATTTACTTTTGGGATTAAGGCTAAAAAGGTTAAATTAAGACCACCGGAGATGATACCTTTTATTCTCGCTTCTTCCACCATTTCTAAAAGGTCTCCCCCTACCAGATCAAAGTAATATATAAAAAACTCTACTGTCTAGCCATTGGGCCCTGGGCTCTGGTCACACTTGAGCATAGATAAAACCACTTTAATTTCACCCAAGAGGATCAGACTGTACAAGGCTTCTGCTTCATTTTCAGTGACAAACCTGGAGAAAAGACTCACCACTTTAACTTGGTCACAAGTCGACGAAGGATCTTGTGCTTTGAAAAAAAAACTAAAATATTCCATTGCTTCTGCTTTAAGATCCTCCTCACCACTATGAAGAAAACCCATTTCATCTCTGATTTCCCAAACAAATTTATGATTTCTCCTGAAATTGGAAAAGTTATGGAAACATTTGGTGTTTTGATCACCACTTTTGATCCATATGGCCCTACTCTACTATGTTTTCCTCAGAGTTCTTCCTTTTCCTTTAAGTAATTGTTTCTACTATGTTCAATATTTTTTAGATATAACTCATCCTCTATGGTTTTCGAACCTCCCAAACAATGTTGGAGATTATTCTTTATATATTCTTCTAGCTTCAACAAAAATGTGTTTTCTCTTATAGTGCGTAATGTTGCCCAAAGTTTAGTTTTGGATTTCAATTCTTTAAGTTTCCAGACAAACCTTCTTTGTTTGCCACACTCACCAATGAATTTAGGGTATGCCCAGAGCTTATGAACCATATCATAGAAATMTCGAATCTAACAACCATTGTAAGTTTAATTTGAAAGGGTATGCCTTAAACAAAGGATAAATTTCCAACTGTAATAACACCAGAGCATGGTATGATACAAATGGATATTTCACCCATGATCTATAAATACCAATACTCGATAGTAGATCTTCTGACACAAGAAACATGTCCATCCTTTTCTCAATAGCATCCAAACTAGATCGCCCATTCCTCCACGTTGTTACCATCTTCCTTGGCTCGATATCAATAAGTTTTTTGGTTTGGAAAAGAGTTTTAAAAAACCCGTCCAAGGACCCCACTGTATCTGAGCCACGCCAGATCTCACCTGAAGATAAAGTTAATTTCAGATCCCCTGCAATAACTAGGTTTTTGATATATAACAGACCATAATCATCAACTAGGTTCCAAAACCTTCTTTTCTCCAAACAAGGACCATAGATATTAAGCAAAGGAATCTCCCTTTTGCTAGCTATACAAGATCTTGTCAATAAAATTCCACCAACAATGAGAAATGGAACCAAAAGTGTATATGCCCAGATCCCACGAAGCCAATAGTCCACCAGAAGTACCAAAAGAATTAAACGCACACCAAACCCAGATTGGGCGAAAAGCATGCAAGAAAGATCTTGATTTTTGGGCCGACACCAAAGTTTCCTGAAGAAATACAATATCGGGTGGAGTTCTATATATTACACATCGAAAGGAGGCTGATTTTAGGGTGCCTCCAATCCCTCTAAGGTTTAGAGAAATCAAAATCATTATTTTGCACGAGCCGGGGCCTTCATTTCTCTAAGTGCCCCACTGTCAGTGGAAGGACGAGAATCAGGATCCAAGGAAGTCGAAACTGTTGATTTTTTTCGGGCGCTCCTTGTATTTACTGGCGAGTAATCTATACCCAAGCCCCTAGACCAGGAAAAATCTTTCCCAACCCCTTATGCAAGTGAACAGTAATTACTTGTCTCCCCAACAAAATTACCAGGATCAATAACATAATTGCCATGATGGACAGGTATTTGAACCGAGGAGTTAGGATCACGAATAAAGGGTAGTAAGGAATCCAAAACCGCATGTAGGGTAGGCTCATCTTCTTCTGGGTCATGGTAATCTGGGAGGGAAGGGGAGCTATCAAACGACAGGCTAGTTGGTAAGGGACTGGCCAAAAGAGTAGTAACTGACAAAACAACAGGGGGACCAGACTGGTTTAAAACATGAATAGGATTTACCAGACAAGAAGGAAAAGTTTCACCACCCAGAGTACTAACCGACAAGATATCCTTGTCCTATTGACTCCCTTACCCTAAGTCACAAAAAAAAAAATTCCAACACAAAAGACATGTCTAGACTAGTAGTCAGATTTTTGAGCCAGTCCGATGCATTCAGAGAATCATTTTCTAATAGAGACAGTGTGGAATAAAGTGTAGGGAAAAGGATTCTCAACTTACCCATCATTGTACCCATCGAATATGAAAGATCAGAATCTTCCTGGGGAAACTGGAAGAAGATGAGACCAATGTAACCAACACCCGGGGAAAAGTCCTGTGTATTTTGGTGAAGTGCATAGTCTTCAGATTCTTCATCCTCCACTACTAAACCTTTGCAGTCACGTCTCAATTGACCAGTGCTCTGGAAAAAACTACACCTGAAGGGTAACCCTAAATAATCCAGATGCTGAAGAATCCGATGTCCTCTCCACTCAATATCCAAGACTTTCGGAAGTCCAATGTATATATCCACTTCAACCAAGACTTTCATGGCTTTCCTAGACACTGTCGAGAGTGAGGACTTGTCAACTGAAATAAAGGTTCCCAAGGAGTTCCCAATTGCTTGCAGGGCTCCTTCATTCCAAAAGTGCAGAGGTAAACCAAGGAGAAGGACCCAAAGGTGTCTGTGTTGGAAATATTTGGTAACTGGGTCAAACGACACCCTCCAATGTTTTAACATAAATCTACCTCCACCAATAACCCATTTATGGTCCAGTAAGAGTGTAGCATCATTGGGCGAGTTACACAGAATTCCAAACCATCCTTTTGTTAAGGAAAAAATCTCATGTGTGTATCCTAAAAGAGGACCCCAGACCTTCTCAACCTAAATGGGGAGCGATATAGTACACAGGTTATTGTATGGGAGCCCCCCCACGAGACCACATAAATCCAGCCTACAAATCTCCTCGAGACCTACATCTAAACCCAAAACCATCCTCTTCACTACCTTGTTCGCCTTCCACAGTTGACGACCACCCCCGGAAGGAACAAAGGGTTTCCCTGCTATTCTTTGGGAGTCTGCAAATCCCGCTCCACTCAAATTCTTTCTCAAACCAGTTACAGTGGTGCGCGCTTCCACTACCAAGGGATTATCATTTAAGCCAGGGAGGTAATCTGAAAATGGAGGAACACCGTTAGAGTTAAGACTATGGGGGTGAGTGTTTGGGGAAGTCAGATCAATAGGGGGATGATTAAGGTAGTTTGTACTATTTCCTAGAGAGTCCACCGAGGTGAAAAGACCCTTCACCTACCAAACTCATTTATCCTCCATTCCCATGAGAGCTCTAACGTTAACATCAATAAACGCCATCCTAGGCGGGGCCATGGGAAATCCACCTGGGCTCCACTAAACTGGTAAATTCTCAGACTCTCTCGTATACCAGTTACCAAGAAGACACCTGGGCTCCACTAAAGTCGTTCCTTAACTCCAGAATCCGGTGAAAACCTATTACCAAGAAAAGAAATAAATGGAGGCTAGTTAATGATAAGGTTAATAACTAGTTCATAACACCTGCACTCCACTAAAAAAAACGAAAAACAGCTACAGGGTAGTTCATAAACTGCTGAAGTTAGGGCCAGAAAAGAGAAGTAAGGATATCTAAAGAACTGCTAAAAAATCAAGATAGAAAGGCATAAATCTAAACCAAGTGAAGGTTTGAAAGCTACACCCACAAGTAACCTAAGAGTGCAGCAATGAGTGCATGGGTTCGGCTTTGGTTCTAGTCTGGAATTCCCGCGCTTCCATGTTTTCAAAATCTCCAGACCGTTTTAAAAATTCTCAATTCAATCGGTAACAAACTACATTAATTAAAAATGAGAGTGAACGTACTTATGTTATATGGTTTAAATATGGTTTAAATATTGAAGTTATTATAAATTTAATTTATTATTTTGATTTTAATTTATTTGGGTAAGAAATTGAATGAATATATTTATGTTTTTTTTGTACATAAAAGAGAAACTGTATATATTACCTCAAGAAATTTGAATCAGTACAATGATCATGTTTTACCACATGTTATGCCACAACAGGGAAACTAGAACAGGCAGCTTGCATATAGCTTAGAAGAATTATGAAGTATGACATGACAAGTGTCATGTTTAAAAACAAATTACATGTCTAGTATCATGCATCAAAAGTGTGACGTGCATAGTATCATGCATCCAAGACTGTAACTCATACCAACCAATAGGACATAGAATCCATACACTAGAGACATACAAAACTAACAAAAGTCTGAAAACTGGTTCTTGATATACAAAATTAAAAGAGGCTAGAGGAGTGGTGAACCCGGGCATCCATCAAATCTGTAAGTGAAGACAAATATTTGTCCATAGGTTGGGAAACACATTTTTTCCGAAGTACCTGCCAAAGAGTCGAACATGAGGTCCATGCGTCGACTGAGGGTGCGTTGATTATGCAGTTTCTCCTCCAGGTTCCGCCTCATATCAAAGATCAGCTGGAGGTGGTCATCTAAAAGACAATGTTGATTGAGCTAAGGTTGCTCAATTTTCCCACCTGTGCATTGAGTTGTACCTTCATCCAAGGTCGTTGGTGGAATTTCATCCAAATCCGTTGGTGGAATTTCATCCAAGGTGTAACATCTCGCTCTTGCACACACATGATTTTACTTATTCTTTGAGGACACTTGTGTGCAAGTGATTTGATTTAGTACATGGTTGTATGTTTCACTTATGGATTATGATGATGATATTGTTGGATTATGATGTTATGCTATTTGATATCTATGTATAGATAGATGTTATTGATGGGTTTCTCCTAAGTGTGCAGGACACTTGACATATTGAGGATACTGATGGCATCAATGGACCTCCTTGGACTCTGGATCAAGTCAGGGAGTGGATTGTGTTTGTTTGGATATTTCACTTATGCATATGTGACATATGATTGGGGATATTATGATGTGGTTTATGGATCATTGACAAGTTTCGTTGATGGGTGCAGGCTGACGAGTTCTTGCTAATCAGACTCACATAAAGAAAAAAAGGGCCATGCACAATAACCGGATATTGAGAGAAAGGTGTGGCAACAGCCCTGCCACAGCCTACTAACACTCTCATTGTGGCTCAAATTGTAGGTAAACGATTACCTAGTTCAAGAGATCCATGATGTCGTGAGGGTAAACTAAGACAGTTGCTCACGAAGATTCTAAGGGGCGGGCAATAAGTCAGGGTCCTTATTCCTTAGAGGTCCTTAGTCTCTCACATGGTCGTCTGATGGGGTATTGACTCCAAGGGTTAGAAAACTACCAAAACTAGTCAAAGGCGAGTGGCACCTTTGGAGCATGTAGTACATCTTGAAGGACACGCCGCATAAATAAAACTTGAACAAAGGCAAGTGGAATCCTTGGAGCACGGAGTGCATCTTAAAGGGAACGTCACGATTTTTAATAAAGGTGATTCAATGAACCTAGATGCCTAGAAAACAATATTTTTTTTGACAATGTCGGACTTAAAATAATTATTAAATGCATAATCATTATTAATTATAAAATCTCCTTAAAAATTCTAAGCCTAGTTTAAAAATTTGAGCCTAAGTCTAAAGTGGGTAAGAAGACTAAAAATAAATTATAAATTTAATAAATGGTGGGGGATGAAGAAAAATCAAGTTAGGAATTGAAAGTGTAAAAAAAAATTATATCTAAAGATTTAATTATGTAATTGTGTGCAAAAGAATGCCAAATTGGAAAGTAAGATAAGAAAGGAAATAAATGTAAAAAGAATGTGGAAGCATAGAAGGGTATCTAGTCTAGTCTAACTAAAAAACTTTTCTAAATTAAACATCACTAAGCTTTAGAAAGGTGTCAGTCATTAAAAATGAAATAGAGTGTTGGCATGTTTTACAGGCATCATATTCTTGTCATTGATGGCAAGTACAACAACGACGATGGCTTAAGTACAGGAAGAATGTGTCAGGCGGGCACCAGAAGTATTTTGGGAAGACGCAGCAAAGCAAGCTCGATAAGATAAGAAGAGATAGTGCAAAGGCTTAAGTACAGGAAGAATGTGCCAAGCGAGCACCAGAAGTATTTTGGGAAGACGTAGCAGAGAAAGCTCGATAAGATTAGAAGAGATAGTGCAGAGGTGCTTGGAAATTGATGGCAAACAGGCTTGGAAGACATCGTAAGTCCAGACAGGAGAAGCGCGCAGATGAAGGTCAGATATTAGGCGTTAGATCTGAGCGCGGGGATCGACAGTCGTTAGATCCAGGAGAACCTGCACAATCTTTAAAGTGCAGAAGCGCGCATATGGAGGATAGATATTAGGCGTTAGATCTGAGTGCGGGGATCAACAGTCGTTAGATCCATGAGAACATGCACAATCTTTAAAGTGCAAGGTAAAGCGGGCTTATAAAATCTCGAAAGCAGGAGGACCGTTCATCTTCGGGCAGGACACGTGGTCACATATCAACATTTCTCTGACTAAGAAGTCAAAGGAAGGAAGTGATCTATCCTATGAAATTGCGAAATGCGAAACCACAACTTAATCTCCATTTTGGAGTTTCGGATATCAGGAGTTGGAGGTGTCAAGGACACTCATGATAAGAATGATGAAATCGCGAAATGCGAAACCACGATTTAATCTGAGTCATTGATCAAAGGGAGATCATGGACCGTTGATCTAACTCCATTTCAGAGTTTCGGATATCGGGAGTTGGAGGTGTCAAGGACACTCACGACAAGAATGATGAAATTGTGAAATGTGAAACGCCGAAATACCTTCAGATCATTTCGGGGTTCATGACTTGGAGTGTCAAAACACTTCATCACAGAAATGTTGAAACGTCGAAATGTGAAACGTCGAAATACCTTCAGATCATTTTGGGGCTCGGGGATCGTGACTTGGAGTGTCGAAACACTTCATCATAGAAATTGTGAAACGTCGAAATACCTTCAGATTATTTCGGGGTTCGTGACTTGGAGTGTCAAAACACTTCATCACAGAAATGCCGAAATGCTGAAATCCAAAACCGCGACTTAATCTGAGGCGTCAAACAAAGGGAGATTGTGGACCATTGATCAAGCAAGAAAAAATCCCGTGAAGGTATGAAATTGTGAAGCACTCTCGTGCTTGGCCCCTGGTCACAGATAGTGGTCACAAGAGAGGAAAAAGCTAGCAATACTAAACTTCATTTCTGAGTTTTGGTGATCGCAACATGAAGAGATGAGACTCTTCATCACAGAAGTCCTGAAGTTGCGAAATGCGAAACGCATCTTGATTAGGCCCATGGTCATAGCCAGTGGGCATATGGGATAAATGCAAGACCCTGCGGATTTAATCCAATGGTGCAGGTGAATTTGAATATGATTAGAGGGCTACTGTTGCACTTCACAGTTAATTATTCAGTTACGATTCAGTTAGCATAACCAAATCATGGTTCTTGGACAGCTGGCGTTTCAGTTGCTGAAGCATTGTTGTTCTAGGGTTTTGAGGGGTAACTGAAGTGGTAGTAGTGTATAAAAGAAACATGCCGTGACTATGCATGGTTGGTTGTTCTGAATGAAAAATGAGTTGAACTGTAAAGAAGGGAAAATTACAGTATGTGCAGTGTGAGACCAACAGTATGCACAGTGTGAGACCAATAGTATGCGCAGTATGAGATAAAACTCAGAGATGAGTAATAGATGAGGCATAGACAAAAGCGAGATGCAGTTTTGTTTTTTAGGCTTGAGTAAGCGAAGCAGAGAAAAAGTGGAGTGGCAGTGAACAACCTGATGAGCAGAACCATGGCACGGTGAAGAGCATGTAGAAGCATTGCACATATGGTATGCACAAGGTGCACAGAGACTAGGAGAATGGAGAACAAAGAAGAGATGAGGGCAGCTATTGAGAGTGATTCAGGCGTGTAGAAGGAGGCGGTGTGCAGCAGCTGAAATACACAGAAGAGGAAGGGTGCATTGAATGGACATGGCGCATAGAGCATAAAAGGAAGAAGAATAGAAAGCACAAGGCATGTGTGCAGGAAGACAGTGAGGTAGACAGAGCAGGGCAGTGTAGTAGAACAGTGATGAGACTGGTAAGCCATTGATGAACATTATATCACTGTAATAATTTTTAGTAGCAATGATTGATATTTAGGGTGGTAGGGAGGTGCTAGGGAGGACTGTTTTCCTTAGAGGTTCAAGTGGGTGCTTGAACAGAGGGAGTTGTAGCTTCCATCTGGTTGCATCCAGAAAAGCTAGGGTGGCAGGGTGGTGCAAGGGAGAACTGTTGTTCTCTATTATACAGGTTGGTGCCTGTGTGATTGGAAGTTGGTGCTTCCATCCAGTCAGTGTTGGAACACTCAGGGAGTTGGTGCTTCCTTCTAGTGGGTGCTAGAGAAACCATAGAGTTGGTGCTATCAAACAAGTTGGTGCTTGTATAAGTGGAAGAAGGTGCTTCCATCCAGTTGGTGCTGGAACACTTAGGGAGTTGTTGCTTCCTTCTAGTGGGTGCTAGAGAAACCAAGGAGTTGGTACTTCCTTCTAGTAGGTGCTAGAGAAAATAGAGAGTTGGTGCTCTCAGCAAGTTGCAGCTTGCAAAACAGAGGTTGTAGCCTCACAACGAGTTGGATCTCATAAGTATGATAATGTACAGAATGTAAAGATTACTTATCATACCAAGAAGAAGAGGTTTTTACCCTTTATGGGTTTCCTCAGGAAATATCTGTCTCTGGATATTTCATATGTGTGACTGATGTCGAATGGTCTATTTCTTATCTCCCTGCATTATTGTGATTTTCATTGAGTGCTCTGTAAAGAGTGAAATTGTGAAGCACTCTCGTGCTTGGCCCCTGGTCAAAGATAGTGGTCACAAGAGAGGAAAAAGATAGCAATACTAAAATTCATTTCTAAGTTTTGGTGATCGCAACATGAAGAGATGAGACTCTTCATCACAGAAGTTCTGAAGTTGCGAAATGCGAAACACATCTTGATTAGGCCCATGGTCATAGCCAGTGGACATATGGGATAAATGAAAGACCCTGCAGATTTAATCCAACGGTGCAGGTGAATTTGAATATGATTGGAGGGCTACTATTTCACTTCACAGTTAATTATTCAGTTACAATTCAGTTAGCATAACCAAATCATGGTTCTTGGACAGCTGGCGTTTCAGTTGCTGAAGCGTTGTTGTTCTAGGTTTTTGAGGGGTAACTGAAGTGGTAGTAGTGTATAAAAGAAACATGCAGTGATTATGCATGGTTGGCTGTTCTAAATGAAAAATGAGTTGAACTGTAAAGAAGGGAAAATTACAGTATGTGCAGTGTGAGACCAACAGTATGCGCAGTGTGAGACCAATAGTATGCGCAGTGTGAGATAAAACTCAGAGATGAGTAATAGATGAGGCATAGACAAAAGCGAGATGCAGTTTTGTTTTTTAGGCTTGAGCAAGCGAAGCAGAGCAAAAGTGGAGTGGCAGTGAACAACCCGATGAGCAGAACCATGGAACGGTGAAGAGCATGCAGAAGCATTGCACATATGGCATGCACAAGGTGCACAGAGACTAGGAGAATGGAGAACAAAGAAGAGATGAGGGAAACTGTTGAGAGTGATTCAGGCATGTAGAAGGAGGCAGTGTGCAGCAACTGAAATACACAGAAGAGGAAGGGTGCATTGAATGGACATGGTGCATAGAGCATAAAAGGCAGAAGAATAGAAAGTGCAAGGCATGTGTGCAGGAAGACAGTGAGGCAGACAGAGCAAGGCAGTGTAGTAGAACAGTGATGAGACTGGTAAGCCATTGATGAACATTATATCACTGTAATAATTTTTAGTAGCAAATATTGATATTTAGGGTGGTAGGGAGGTGCTAGGGAGGACTGTTGTCCTCAGAGGTTCAAGTGGGTGATTGAACACAGGGAGTTTTAGCTTCCATCTGGTTGCAGCCAGAAAAGCTAGGGTGGCAGGGTGGTGCAAGGGAGAACTGTTGTTCTCTATTATACAGGTTGGTGCCTGTGTGACTGGAAGTTGGTGCTTCCATCTAGTCAGTGCTGGAACACTCAGGGAGTTGGTGCTTCCTTCTAGTGNTGTTGTTCTCTATTATACAGGTTGGTGCCTGTGTGACTGGAAGTTGGTGCTTCCATCTAGTCATTGCTGGAACACTCAGGGAGTTGGTGCTTCCTTCTAGTGGGTGCTAGAGAAACCAGAGAGTTGGTGCTCTCAAACAAGTTGGTGCTTGTATAAGTGGAAGTAGGTGCTTCCATCCATTTGGTGCTGGAACACTTAGGGAGTTGTTGCTTCCTTCTAGTGGGTGCTATAGAAACCAAGGAGTTGGTGCTTCCTTCTAGTAGGTGCTAGAGAAAACAGAGAGTTGGTGCTCTCAGCAAGTTGCAGCTTGCAAAACAGAGGTTGTAGCCTCACAATGAGTTGGAGCTCATAAGTATGATAATGTACAGAATGTAAAGATTACTTATCATACCAAGAAGAAGAGGTTTTTACCCTTTATGGGTTTCCTCAGGAAATATCTGTCTCTACATATTTCATGTGTGTGACTGATGTTGAATGGTCTATTTCTTATCTCCCTGCATTATTGTGATTGTCATTGAGTGCTCTGTAAAGAGTTTAAAATAAGCATAATTGTTTAAGCACGGTAACAACTGGCATGAAATTGTGAAATTGTGAAGCACTCTCGTGCTTGGCCCCTGGTCACAGATAGTGGTCACAAGAGAGGAAAAAGCTAGCAATACTAAACTTCATCTCTGAGTTTTGGTGATCGCAACATGAAAAGATGAGACTCTTCATCACAGAAGTCCTGAAGTTGCGAAATGCGAAACGCATCTTGATTAGGCCCATGGTCATAACCTGTGGGCATATGGGATAAACGCAAGACCTTGTGGATTTAATCCAACGGTGTAGGTGAATTTGAATATGATTCGAGGGATACTGTTGCACTTCACAGTTAATTATTTAGTTACAATTCAGTTAGCATAATCAAATCATGGTTCTTGGACAGCTGGCGTTCCAGTTGCTGAAGCGTTGTTGTTCTAGGGTTAGGAGGGGTAACTGAAGTGGTAGTAGTGTATAAAAGAAACATACAGTGACTATGCATGGTTGGCTGTTCTGAATGAAAAATGAGTTGAACTATAAAGAAGGGAAAATTACAGTATGTGCAGTGTGAGACCAACAATATGCATAGTGTGAGACCAATAGTATGCGCAGTGTGAGATAAAACTCAGAGATGAGTAATAGATGAGGCATAGACAAAAGCGAGATGTAGTTTTGTTTTTTAGGCTTGAGCAAGCGAAGCAGAGCAAAAGTGGAGTGGCAGTGAAGAACCCGATGAGCAGAACCATGGCACGGTGAAGAGCATGCAGAAGCATTGCACATATGGCATGCACAAGGTGCACAGAGACTAGGAGAATGGAGGACAAAGAAGAGATGAGGGCAGCTGTTGAGAGTGATTCCGACATGTAGAAGGAGGCAATGTGCAACAGCTGAAATACACAGAAGAGGAAGGGTGCATTGAATGGACATGGCACACAGAGCATAAAAGGCAGAAGAATAGAAAGCGCAAGGCATGTGTGCAGGAAGACAATGAGGCAGACAGAGCAGGGTAGTGTAGTAGAACAATGATGAGACTGGTAAGCCATTGATGAACATTATATCACTGTAATAATTTTTAGTAGCAAAGATTAATATTTAGGGTGGTAGGGAGGTGCTAGGGAGGAATGTTGTCCTCAGAGGTTCAAGTGGGTGCTTGAACAGAGGGAGTTGTAGCTTCCATCTGGTTGCAGCCAGAAAAGCTAAAGTGGCAGGGTGGTGCAAGGGAGAACTGTTGTTCTCTATTATACAGGTTGGTGCCTATGTGACTGGAAGTTGGTGCTTCCATCCAGTCAATGCTGGAACACTCAGGGAGTTGGTGCTTCCTTCTAGTGGGTGCTAGAGAAACCAGAGAGTTGGTGCTCTCAAACAAGTTGGTGCTTGTATAAGTGGAAGTAGGTGCTTCCATCCAGTTGGTGCTGGAACACTTAGGGATTTGTTGCTTCCTTCTAGTG
>JASDQU010101389.1:149279-265194 GCA_032191745.1 Picea mariana
GCTCATAAGTATGATAATGTACAGAATGTAAATATTACTTATCATACCAAGAAGAAGAGGTTTTTACCCTTTATGGGTTTCCTCAGGAAATATCTGTCTCTGCATATTTCATATGTGTGACTGATGTCGAATGGTCTATTGCTTATCTCCCTGCATTATTGTGATTGTCATTGAGTGCTCTGTAAAGAGTTTAAAATAAGCATAATTGTTTAATCACGGTAACAACTGATTCACCCCCCCCTCTCAATTGTTCAACATAGAGGTCCAATAAAGGGACAACTAGGAGTGAATTTAGGATCACATTTAGGATGGGTGAGAGAAATTGACAATTGATTTAATTAAATTTTGTATTTATTAGTGAAACTAAGGGTACACATGATAAGTGTATGGGGGGGATAGTTCCTAATTAAATTATTAAAAAAAAATGAATTAAATGTGCATGGCAAGTTGTCTCTAAGAAAAAATTATATAAAGGAAATGGCTGAGAGAAGGAATGGATCTTGACTAGTATGAGTAAATTTATGGGTCCATAATTTCTTTGATTGGTTTTACTTGTGAGAGTTGGGATACCCAGCTTGAGAGGGAGTCATAGCATGAACTTGTGAGGCAAGATCGGAGCTAGATTTTTCTCTGGTTTTGTGTGTGTGGCCCCTTTGCAGCTCGGGGGGATAAGGGGGAAGAAGAGTGCCCCTATCATTGGCTGGGAGGTACCGATGAGGTCTCAACGATTAGCAAGCAGGAGCAAGGAGGAATCGTCAGTTGCCGAAAAACATCAACAATCTATTCGTCGGTTACGATACTTATGTTATCAATTGAATTTGTAATTAGTTAAAATTATGTATATGGATTTAGATATTGATGAATATTGTAATGGATTTTTGGAACAATAGTTGGTAAATTAATTGACATCTTGATCTGATAATGAAGAGGCTTGTGTGTATAATTTTTACAAGTAGGAATGGTATGTGATTGACTAAAAGGACCAAGTTAAAACCCTTCATTTTTAATGAGTATTTACTTATTTATAATTTTCTTAAATAGTCATAACAACCATCAACCAACCCCTTCAACACAACAAATTAAATAAAGTAGTTCTCCCCTCACTTGGGCTATACATCCCAGTCCAGTCTCCTTTAGATATTTTCCCTTAACACTCAAAATTTCAAAATACATGTTTTACAAGGCTCCTCATACTTTTTAGATGGCTCCATTGGCTCTAAAACGACCAAAAATCCCTAGTTGGGCTCTTCCTACACTTGGTTTGGCCAAAAACTGAGAAGAAACCACTCCCTGGAAAATTTTCCCAATTTTTTTGTTGTCTATGTTAGCTAAAACGCACCTGTGCATGACTAACCAAGTTCACGAGAGTTTCCCATGCCCAAAACCAGCTCCTATAGCATCTCAGAAGTGTGGGTGAATTTTTCGCATTGTTATCACGCTATCCCCTACCCGACGGAAGTCCTAGTCACATGGGCTCCATGAGACCGAGTCTTAGCGCTAGTTCGGACCTCGCATGCTTAAGGTTGGAGCATGGTCGTGTGTATGGATGTGACCTGGGGTAGGGATAAGCCCCGAACCCTTCCTCCCCACGACGATACTTGGAATAAATCTTAAATTAATTGACACATATAATGGTAAGAACCAACCGACAGGCGGGCTGGTATCCCATCCTGCGCCAAGTCTATACCATGCACAGAGGTCACAGGTTCGACTCCTATGGAGTCCAAAAACTCTTTTCAATTGTAACCAATCACGGGGTGCCACATGGTGGCCCCTGACTCAGCCACGTTACCCCCTTCTAGTCGCCCATACATTGACACATGTCAGCATGAGATTGGTCCACAAACCCTTGCACAATTAGCATCTGCATAGTCACCAATCCAGTCATACTGCCATGTGTCGGTATGACCTGACACATCAATAGTACGGCCCTGCCACATGTCAGTACGTCCTGACATGTCATCACCTCTGCCCAATCAGCAATCTATGTACCCTACCATGTGTCAGTATGGTGCCACGTCAGCAGTATGAAACTACCACGTGTCAGTACGGTGCCACATCAGCAGTACAGAACTACCATGTGTCAGTACGGTCTTCCCAGTCAACAGTATGACCGTGCCACGTCAACAAAATGAAACTTCCACGTGTCAATACGGTTTTCCAAGTCAGGCATATGACCCTACCATGTCAGTAGTACAGAAATGCCATGTGTCAGTATGGTCTACCCAGTCATCAGTACGGTCATGCCACTTCAAAAGTATGGAACTACCACGTGTCAGTATGGTCTTCCATGTTAGCAATACGGCCCTACATGTCATACTGTACAGACTGCACAGACAACATTTTTGCATGTTTGGCCAAACAGAAAGAACATGATATCTCTCTCATACAATGTTTGTTTGAACCCATTCAACTTGCATTGGGATCATGGGGACAAGGTCTATGCACATGTCCGTTTTCAAAGAATTCCGAGAACTTTTATTTTTTGAGCATAAGTTGATCCCCTGGACCAAGTTAAGGAACCTTTGACCCTCTTCCATCCTTCAGACCAAATGCACAAGATATTGACTCCTTTTAGATGTTGTTAAATGATTTGTGTTAGTTTTTCTTTTAAATGGATACAAAATGAGAAGGTGGAATCGATGTTGTATTGATCTTCTTTGGGGGCTCTTAATGAAATTGTACATCCACTTCTCCTTACACACTCCTAGAAGATATCCTTATTATGAAAATGAATAGTTAAGATACTCGAGTTATATTGATTATGCACTTGATTCATTATTCAATATATGATACCCTCTTGCTCATGCACTTCCTTTATCTCTGAATATTTTAGGTGTGATGGAATAATATGTTGTACCTGGAAAATTGATGATTAGGTGAGATTGATGATCTAGTTAATTGCGATCTATGTTGGAATGCTTCATGGTGTAATTTGTGGAAATGATAACGATGTATGTCAATATTAAATTGTCTCACCTTGAATAAATAGATGTATTCTTTTGCACCCTTAAAATAAATAAAGATGATTACTTTGTGCCTTAGCTTATGTTGTTGTATGATTGATTTAGTTATTAAATTCTCTTGCGCCTTGGACTTTTTGTGATGTGTGAATGGTTATTAGAACACTATTGTGTCATTTATTATAGTTGATTTTGTTTATTTGTCATAGTTAGTTTGGACTTGATTGTGTTAGTGGGATGTAGACACCTCCTTCTTCCTCGGAACAATCGCCAGCCCTAGGACCTTAAATGGTTAAAATCAATTGGAACCTGGGCTTCAGCATTGCTTATGTGTCATGAAGGTCCTAACCTTGCAGGGTAGGTTGGGAGGGTAGTATATTTATGTCTTCTTGATGTTATCTTGATGTTATCATTACATTATCACATGTTACCCTTGTGTTATTTGATGATTATCTTTATGTGATGAGTTGAGCGATTAAAAGTAGAGATGATTTTAGTGGATCGTGATGAGTTGATCTTGCGTCTCCTTTCATAATTCTTGTTGATTATGTGTCGTTATTCAAATATGTTGATGTGTGATTTATGGTTTCACTAATTTCTTGATGAATCAGTTGTGACGATATTTTATTATGACGATGAGACACTTGTAATTCCTTTAATTTGATGTTGTTGACTATGTGTTTTTGAATTATGTGTTGACGCTAATTTTCCTTATGCTAAAAAAAAAATTACCTATTGTTCTTCACTTTTTCTTAAGAATAATGGAGGGGCATCACATATTTTATTAGAGCAGGTTCAACCCCGTGAATTGGGATCATTACGACTTCCACTGTATTGAACCCTTGATTAATAATTGATCACTAATAAAAGTGAATTTGTCCATGCAGGTAATCATGGTTAGAGGATTTCGTGGAGGCAAACGACCTGGTGCTAGGGGAGGAGGCGCGACGCCTCCAGGAGCATCCATGCCAGAGGGGTCTAACCCCCAAGGATAAGAACAATTCATTGGACAGGAGAAGATTGTTGTGGGGGATGTGGTTGGGTTGATGAGGTCATTTCAGAGGATGTCAGAGGCCCTGATTAGCCGTCTGGATATAAATAAGGCCAGGGTGCCTGTACCCTCTGAGGGTCCACAGTGTGCCCCATCCGATACTGGTATCATTCACCAAGAACTCGAGAAGGTCAAGTTTCTCGAGTTCTTGGGTGCCACGGATGGCGCAACCATTGAGGCACGGTTGGGGAACATGGCGATGTGCTTCGCACTTCACGACTATACCTCGAATATGAAATCCCACATGGCAGTATTTTAGCTGAAAGGGAGTGCTCTTCTATGGTGGAAGATTCTCCTACCACAACTGAACATGGCCATCGAAGACGTGTCATGGGAACTATTCGAGGAGCGGTTCCAGGAGAGGTATTTGTATGAGGAATTCATTGAGCGCCAACTCAATGAATTCAGTGCCTTACGACAGGGTGGTCGTATGGTTCCTGAGTATGAGGCTCATTTCATGGGGCTTCTTAGGTATGCTCCACATATGAACACCAAGAAGATCAAGGTCAACAAGTTTGTGTTTGGTCTTAACGTCAACATTCATGTGAAGGTGAGGATCCTAATGCCTCAGACGTTGCACGATGTTATCCAGAAGGCCCTCATACCTGAGTAAGAGCTAATCAATGGGGGTCAGAGAAAGACTCCTACAAGACCGATGGGGTAGGCGACATCTGGTGTGCAACAGCATCAGACACCAGCTAGACATCCATCAAGGTATCGAGGCACTCTGAGAGGATCCACGTTCATGACACCATGATGATCAGTGCCTCAGCGATGGACTCCCTAAAGAGGACCACAACACCAGCAGTAGCGTCGTCCGCAACAATAACAACTCAGGCCTGTTTAGCAGAACAAACCATGGTACCAGGTTGGTGGGCCATCAACTTCTACTTTGGGGACCAGGAGTACTGGACCTAATACTGGATGTTGGACATGTGGAGAGCCACATTACCAGTGTGACTATCCAGTTGAGAGGGCCAAAGAAACCGAGTCAACCGAACACACTATAGTAGGAAATTTGGGCAAGGCCCACCAGATTCATGCAGTGGTGAATAACTGCCAGGAAGAACACCATTCTACTGTGCTTGAGACTTCAGGTACCATCACTGACAAGACCTTTAGTATTTTTATAGATCCAGTTGCTACAGAGAGCTTTATTTCTGGTGCAATGCTAAAAAGAATTAAGGTAAAGGAAATCAAACAATAAAATTTTAGCTACGTGAAAATGGCTTCGGGAGCCAAGCAGAAGGTTGGATGAAAGGTTACGGACTGTAGCCTCAACCTAGGATATTTTGTAATGAATTCCAACCTATACATCACAATATAAGGATCTTATGATGTCATGATTGGTATGGACACATTGGAATCTCATGATCTGATACTCAACTGTAAGACGAAACAATTGAGTTTGACCGATGATGAGTGTTGGCATAGGGGGAGACCCAGGCTTAAGCTCCAAGAGTGCACCAACAAGCCCTAGCTACTAGCCCTTTCGGCAACACCTGCAAAGAAGATGCAGTCTCACCCGAAGCAGCTATGAGGGGGTTGCAGGATAGATATGTCTACAACCAAGAGAAATATCTAGTGGATCTAACACAGGAACAACACAACATTCATATATCACTTATCAACTTGATCTACTCCATGCATCTATCAGATCTACCTTAGCAATGCAATAACAGTATATGAAGGACAAATACAAAATACCAATCACACACAACACAAAATATACGTGGTTCACCCTCTCTCTAGGGATACGTCCACAGAACTGTGCTATATTATATTAATGTAAAGCATACAGTTATTGTCTGCGCTCTGAGCTAACAGATATTATCGTATTCTATATTTCTCTCCCCTCCCTACGCAACCAGCTGCAGGGTTGATATTCGCACCTAGCTGAATATCTTACAATACTAGAAGGCTCTTGTACCCAACACTTCTCTCTCTCACAATACTCTTCTCTCAACCAACTCAATATCAACAGTAAAAATAACAACACATCAACCCAAAAGTACCTACTCAAAACACACCAACCCAACCTAGGCCCTTTAGACTTCTATTTATACATTACAATCACTTACCAACAACCTTAGGTCGAAACCTAAGTGTCCAAAACCCTAGATACCAAAACCCTATGTGTTTAAAACCCTAGGTCAACTTGACCCATGTTTTCAGGGCTTCGCCAACCTGTCTTTCCTTCCTTCTCGCGTGGTGCTCTAAAGCATATAATGGTGGCTTTTTTTGCTTGCTGAGTTGTCCACGATCCTTCTTCCTTTCTTATCTGTCATCCCCAATCTCCTCGTCCAATGACTTTCTTTCTCAGGCTTCACTCCATATTTTCTACTCTTTTTCTCACTTCGACCCAATATCAGTCACTGTGTCTTCCACGAAGTTCACTTTTTCTCTTTTCTTCCTTGTTCTTCACTTCCTTCCATAACCAAGGGACAAAAGGCCCTCAACACTCACCTGTGACTCGTCCCGAGGTACTTCGATCTGACTATTCTGTTGTACTTTAACTTTGGACTGCGCAGTGCAACCTTTTCTTTCTACTTTATGCCTCCTCTTCCTCCTTGTGCAGACTGTCTTTTCTTTGACTGGTACCCAATTTCAACTACACTTGGTACCTAGACCCTTGATCTGTTTGATTTTACTCAGAGCTACAAGGCAACTGGTTGTCATAGTACAATTTCAACTGACTCCCATTCACCAAACCTTCCTTCCATTCTCCCTTCAATGTCTTCAGTTGTGTAGCTCCTCCTTCTGTAACATAGGCGATCTCGTATGGCCCCAGCCAATGTGTTCTGATCTTCCCAGGATGCTTGATGAACTTGTTGTCATAAACCAGCACTATATCTCCTTGTCTAAATTCCTTCTTCTTGATGTGCTTGCCATGATAGGCCTTCTCTCTTTCCTTCTGTACTTGCTTATGGAATCCTGCAATGAATATATCTTCCTCAAGTTTGATCAACTATGCAAACCTCTCTTGAACAGCTCCAATATCATCCATACCCGTAAAGGCAACAATTCTCAAGCTTGGTACCAAATAATCTATTGGAACAATAGCTTCAAGACCATAGACCAACTTAAAAGGGGTTTGCATTATCAACTTCTTGCACGTAGTTCTATAGGCCCATAATGTTGTTGGTACTCTTAAATCCCAATCATCCATGTTCATGCAACATATCTTGGTTAGTGTTGTTTCCAAAATCTTTTTGAATGATTCAACTGTCCCATTTACCTGTAGATGATACGGTGTGCTCTTCTGATGGTGGACTGCAAATTCTTCAGTCAAGGCTTAAACTGTCTTATTGATGAAGTGTGTACCTTGATCACTCATAAGGATCTTTGGTCATCCAAACCTGGTTATGATGTCATCATATATGAAGCGCGCAACTATAGTTGCACTACAATCCTTAATTGCACTTGCTTCAACCCATCTGGTCAAGTATTATGTCGCAGTGATGATGTATCTTGCTCCTGTACGTTTTCCTGGTGGATTTATAGGTCCAACAAAGTCAATGGACCATTTCTCGAATGTTTGTAGGGTCGGTTGTGGTGCTAACGAAATTTCATCTCTTCTGGATGGTTTCCCAAAACTTTGGCATACATCACAGGATCTAGAATAGTCTTTAGAATCTCTGTGTAATGTAGGCCACCAAAGGCTAGCTCTCAGAACCTTTCGCGTAGTTTATTTCCCTGCATAATGTCATCCCACGATGTTTACTTTCCTAGGATCATCATCTTCATCCACATTAATTTTGTAACAACCTTGCAGTTTCTGGAGAGGCGCAGTCCATTCATCCTCTTCTTGTTCTAAGGGAAGGTTGGATACCTCCCCGAATGCCTTCTGTCTCACAATTTGTAATTCTTGGTCTAATGAGGGATATTCACTTTCAAATAAAAAGGTGGTTACAAAATTATGAATCATACCTTCCCAATCCGTAGTGATGAGGCACAGCTCTGCTTGGAGGTACCAGTTGATAGGTCTCGTGTCCAATGTGTTTATGAATTTGTGTACCCATTGTTCTTGCGGAATGTCACTCCAGGCCTCTTCGCAGCTTCGCACATGGTCCTTTGGGAAGATTCGACCTGTGTACCTTACTTCACATCTTTCTACTTGTGCCAAGAATCGCACTGTCATCAGAGTATGACACTGTATCCAATCTGTAATATTGCTTTTATGTGTCCCCACCATCTTGCTGGTGTGGATTTCAAGGCCTCATCCATTTCCAAGAACCTCTGTTGTGTTGGTACACTTGCTTCAAAATCTGATAGGAAGGCTTCTAAAGGGTTCACACCATCAAATGTGGGTAAGTTACTTACTGTTGTGTCGATCCAGCGAACTTCTTTGGTTAATCTAGCACATCTTCTGGTAGATACTTCGTACATCTTATTCTGCCAGTTCTCTAGTGCTTCTTCTGAATCTGATGAACATGCGCTCTCACTTCGCCAGCTTAGATTCCCATCGGCTGTAGGATTAATGTAATCCTGTTGTCTAGAGGTTAGCTTGTATATGTTTTCCAGTTCATATGTGCGGTCTTCTTCTGTAATGGGTTCTGTGTATCACTGACCTTCATATGGATCTAAAGGTGCAATGACCCTAATACCATCACCTTCAAAATTCATATGTCTCTTATTTAAGTCAACAACAGTAGAGTTATTGAAGGCCCAGTCAATTCTCAACAGCATGGGGTAGGGGCAACTGTCATCAACTATTTCAATTACCTCGAAATATACAAATGTTCTTACTCCGTCCATGTCCACAGGGACATGCTCCAATTGTCCAACTGGGCTGATAGCTTGATGATTAGCCATCCTAAGCCTAATAGGGGAATAGATCAACTTTGTTTTTCCCATCTGTGCCCAATTTTTCTTCATCATGACATTGACCTCCGACCCTAGGTCGAGGACCACAGAGTCTATCTCCTACTCTCCTATTTGAGCATTCAAATGTAATTCCTTATTTTTCCTTCTCTTTTTACCAATTTGGTGTACTTCCCTATTCAGTAAGGGATCTATCTTTCCTAGCTCGTATTGTCTGATTAAATTTTGTAACTCTTTTACAACGCTTTCATCCTAAATTAACTTAATACAAGTATGTAAGACGTCCATGAGCTTGCTTACCTCTTTTCCTTCTCATGGTGAAGCAGAATGATCAAATGCGTGAGGCATTCCATACTCTCTTACTTCTGGTCTTGTCTTTGATGAAGAACCTTGGTTTCCTCTTAATTCTTTCCTAGATTTCTTGAACATCTATCTTTCTTTCTTTGCATCAAAGGCTTGGGTCTTCTCTGCAGCTTTCTTGATTCCTGAATCTTCTATAATCTTCCCTTGGGTCAGTTTGTCTTCTCCTATAACAACACCTCCTCTCGTTATAACAACGACTCTAGGGTCTCCTCTGCGAGGTTCATCATAGATCAGTTTCACTTGCGGGTTCTGCTGAGGTCCTGGTATTTCCTGAAGCTTAGCTAGCAACACAGGACATTCTTCTATAACATGATCAAACGAGCTGCAGTAGCTGCAAGTGGTACAAGGGTTCTGATAATCCCTTGAAAAGTGTCCTAGTTGTGTGCAGTTATAATAGATGATCTCTCCTTGGCTTCAACCCATTCCTCCTCCTCGTCCTCTTCCTCTGAATCCACCATGAGGATAGCATTTCCTTCTTGTTGTACTTCGCCTTGGATCTTATATATGTCTCTTGACCTTTCATGCATGAGATCATAAGCCCTACAATCATGGATGATTTTAGGGGCTAAATTTCGCTCATGGGCTAATTTTCCATGGTTTTTCCAAAAACGAGATTCACTATTTTAAAAATGATTCGCCCAAATTCTATAGGATAAAATTATTTTATCTTAAAAATCGCCAAAATTTTACAAAAACTATATAAAATCCTTAGAAATTTGAATATTTTTACAAAAATATCGCCAAACATTTATAGTTGGCATATGAAGGATAAGTAAGATTCGCCAAGGTTTCTACATTTTAAAATAAATTTCCATCCTTAAAATCATCCCTACCTACAATCCCTATCATCATTCCCTACAGACTTACAAAATGTACAGTACAAATTCGTAGGTGTCTGAAGATACTTTTTCATATAATACCACTCACTAGTACGATGTCTGTTTCTGCATACCTCGCACCAGGGTAAGGTGACTTGCTTCAAGGGGATCGAAGCTCCAGAAGCCAAGTATTCATTGAATAGAGGGTAGTTCTCCTTGTCATGACCTTCTGATCTACATCTAACACACCATATATCTTCTCTTTTATCTTTTCCCTTATCTTTCTTCATATCTTTGACCTGCAGAGACAAACTAGTTAGCTGACTCAGGATCTGACTCATACCTGAGTTGGACTCTCCCATAGGGGTTGATTCAATATTCATGGAGATCTCCAATGCGTCAGACTGTGAATCAATCTTCTGTTTCATCAAGGTAAATCTGATGTGTGGTAGGAGGGCAACAATGAACCATTCTTTGTTTTGTTCATCTGGGATCTGGAAAGTTAATCGACCTGTCAATATTTTGAATCTCTGATCGAATTCCCACACAGGTTCAACCATCTTCTGCTTGATCTCTTTCAACTCCGTGATACATTGGCATTCTAATTTAGGTTTCTTGAATTCTGCAATCAACGCATTCTTGATCTGATTCAATGGCTTAGGCTATACAAGTCCTTGGACAAGCTTCATGTACCAACTCAGTGTGCAATCTCTGAGAGTTGTACTGAACTGGGTTCTTTTGACAGCTTCATCTGTGACATTCTTAATGTTCCATACATATTCACACAGGAACCAATGTTGATCGGGATCTTCAGATCCATCTCCCCTAAATATAGGGAGTCTCATCTCATCTACCATAGATCCTCCTAGGGTTCCTGACTGAATATGTGGTGGGCTACTATGGACAGTGCTATGGATGCTCTAGTGACTGAGATTACTCTGGTTGCTTAATACTGGATCGACATGAAGGATAACAGTACTTACTTCGATGGTTTGCGTGGTCCCTAAGGTTTCTAGCTCATCTCGACGAAGTTCTTCAGCTTCCCCTTCCTCTGCTCTAGTGGGTTTCAAACGTTCTTCGTCTGTCAGATCTACTTCTTCTCCACTGTAGAAACCCTCTTCTCCGTAGTTTTGCTTGAACAGGTTCTCAAGATGAACTTCAACACTTTCCCACTGTGTGTATGTCCATCTTCTGTGTCGATGTCATTGTCTGATTTCTTGAACATTAGCTTTTCCAGATCCAACCAATCTATTGTATCTTCAACATGTTCTTCTCATGTAATAACATCTTGGGTCTCAGCTTCAAGAATTGTAAAAATTTTCCTTTGGGTCCCTTAAAGAAATATCTCTCAGCTTGGTTGTATGATTCTACCCTGTCAACAACAAACTCTGTGATGTACCCTCCAATGGTACTATCGAACCAATGATCTACTGCTTGTGATACGGTGTTATCATCTTCCTTGACCTTCTTGATCAACTCCGACGTCCAAACCACATGAAGTCTAGATCAGATCTCGAACTGGGTATTCGCTAATTTATCTAGCCACTCAGATAACTCCTGATGGATCCCTCCAAAGAATATCTCGTGTATATCAGTGAAGATATATCTTTCTAGCCAATCCTCAGTGCTAAGATTAGGGTTCTTATTCTGGGCTTCAACGAAGTCCTTCTCTTGATCCTCTATCCACTTTTGATTTTCTGTCTTCGATGGGAACCACCTTGACATTCCCTTAAAAATATCCCTGTCCTGGCAATGGAACCATTTGTTGGCACAGGGGCAGACCCAGGGTTCAGCTCCAAGAGTGCACCAACAAGCCCTAACTACTAGCCCTTTTGAAAACACCTATGAAGAAGATGCAGTCTCACCCAAAGTAGCTATGAGGGGGTTGCAGGACAGAGATGTCTACAATCAAGGGGAATATCTAGTGGATCTAACACAGGAACAACATAGCATTCATATATCACTTATCAACTTGATGTACTCCATGCATCTATCAGATCTATCTTAGCAATGAAATAAAAGTATATGAAGGACAAATACAAAATACAAATCATACACAACACAAAATATACGTGGTTCACCCTCTATCTAGGGATACGTCCACAGAACTGTGCTATATTATATTGATGTAAAGAATATAGTTCTTGTCTGTGCTCTGAGCTAGCAGATCTTCTCTTCTTCTATATTTCTCTCCCCTCCCTATGCACCTAGCTGCAGGGTTGATCTTCACACCCAGCTGAAGAGATTACAATACCATAAGGCTCTAGTACCCAACACTTCTCTCTCTCTCTCACAATACTCTTCTCTCGACCAACTCAATATCAACAGTAAAAATAACAACACATCAACCCAAAAGTACCTAGTCAAAACACACCAACCCAACCTAGGCCCTTTAGACCTCTATTTATACATTACAATCACTTACCGACAGCCTTAGGTTGAAACCTAAGTGTCCAAAACCCTAGATACCAAAACCCTAGGTGTCTAAAACCCTAGGTCAACTTGACCTGTGTTTTCAGGGCTTCACCAACCTGTCTTTCCTTCCTTCTCGCGCGGTGCTCCAAAGCATCTAATGGTGACTTTTTCCTCTTGTTGAGTTGTCCACGATCCGTCTTCCTTGCTTATCTGTCATCCCCGATCTCCTCATCCAACAACTTTCTTTCTTGGGCTTTGCTCCATTTTTTCTGCTCTTTTGCTCACTTCGACCCAGTATCAGTCACTGTGTCTTCCACGAAGTTCACGTTTTCCCTTTTCTTCCTTGTTCTTCGCTTCCTTCCATAACCAAGGGCTAACAATGAGGGATAGAGACGAGTGATTGTAGCAAGGAACCAAGGATTTTCCCTAAGGTTCATCTCTTTCCTAGAGCTACGGAATAGCATGCACAAGGGATGCCATCTATATGCAATCCTAGTGCTGAACGACAAGGGAATGGAGGAAGGATTAGAAAACCTTTTGATAGTATGAGAGTTTGAGAACGTTTTCCCCAAAGAATTACCAGGTTTTCCATCTGAAAGAGAGCTAGACTTTACCATCGAATTAAAACCTCGAACTGAACCGATAGCAAGGATGCCTTATCAGATGTCGACCCTTGAGTTACATGAGTTGAAAATGTAACTGAAAGAGTTGTTGGAACTAGGACTTATACGTCCAAGTGTGTCACCTTGAGGTTCTCTTGTTATTTTCATATGGAAGAAGGATGGGTCATGGAGACTCTGCATTAACTACCATCAATTGAATAAGGCAACGATCAAGAACAAGTATCCGCTGCCAAGAATAGATTATTTGTTTGACCAAATGAAAGGTGCGACGGTGTTTTCAAATATCGACTTGAGATCAGGATATCACTAGTTACGAATCAAAGAGGAAGAAATTCCTTAGACCGCATTCAAAACGAGGTTCGGACATTACGAGCTCACCTTTTTACCATTTCGACTGACAAACACCCCAGGGGTATTCATGAGCTTGATGAATGGGGTGTTCCTCGAATACTTGGACAAGTTTGTTCAAGTATTCATTGACAAAATTTTGATATATTCTCGAACGACAAAAGAACATGATGAACATTTGTGCTTGGTACTATAGTGTTTACGAGAGAACAAATTATACAAAACACTATCGAAATGCTCTTTTTATCAATCGAGGATTCATTATTTATGGCATGTTATCTCCGACGAAGGTATCGCTATGGATCCAATAAAGGTAGAGGATATTATGGAATATCCTGCATTGACGAAAATACCATAATTACATAGCTTCATGGGATTAGTTTGATATTAATGATGGTTCGTTGAAGGTTTTTCGAAGATATCAAATCCGATTACAAAATTGCAGAAGAAAAACAAGAAGTTTGTATGGACCGAAAAATGTGCGGAAGCATTTCAAATGATCAAGGAGTTGTCGACGATAGTGCCAATACTAAAAGTCCTTAACATGGACGGGGACTTCTTGGTATGCACAGACACATCCAAGGAAGTCTTAGGCGGAGTCTTGATGCAAGACGATCGAGTGATCGCTTACATCTCAAGGAAGTTAATAAAGCATGAGGAGAATTAGGCAATGCACGATTTGGAGTTGTTGGCCGTTGTGTATGCCCTTAGAGTGTGGAGACACTACCTGATTTGATCGAAATTCGAACTAAAAATGGACGACTGTGATTTGCAGCACATTTTTACGCAAAGTGACTTGAACGCATGGCAAAGGCGTTGGTCATAACTGCTTAGCAAGTACGATTTTGAGATTACCTACATAAAAGGAACTACGAATAGAGTGGCAGATGCGTTGATTCAGAGACTACATATATTTTCGGTGATACCTCTTTAGACGAATCTTCGTGAAAATATTTTAACTATATAGTGCGACGATGACTAGTATAAGGAGGTTAAGTAAAATATCGGATAAGACACCATGTTGGTCCCAAAATTTGAGGGATTTACTATGGAAAACGACGGATTAATGAGGTACAATAACCAGATTTATGTACCGCCTAACGACGAATTGAGAAGTTTGATCTTAAATGAATCCCATAGAGAAGTGTACATGGCTCATCCAGGAGTCACGAAGATGAGGGAATACCTTAAACCCTTATTCTTCTAGAAGGGAATGAAGGCAGGCATAGTCAACTACGTGGAGATATGTCTAGAATTTCAGCAAGTGAAGGCTAAACATAGACATTCGACAGGATTACTACAGCCACACGCTATCCCAAAATCAAAATGGTAGGTCATTTTGATGGAATTTATAGTTGGATTTCCACTGACGACAAGAAGGCACGACTTGATTTTCGTGGTAGTTGACACTTTGACGAAGAGTGCACATTTATTCTTGTATGTACAATGTATCAAGCGCTAGAGATAGCTAGATTTTTTATCAGTGAGATTGTAAGGTTACATGGGGTACCGAGGAAGATCATATTCGATCGAGGATCGATGTTTACAGGTCGATTTTGGACTAGTTTCCAAGAGGCATTGGGAATAGAACTGAACTTTAGCACAACATACCACCCTGAGACAGACGGGAAAACAAAAAGGATGAACCAAATCTTGGAAGATATGTTGCGTATGTACGTGATGGACCAACAGAAGTGTTGGGAAGAGTTCTTGCCACTGGTATAGTTTTCTTACAACAAAAACTATCAAAGCACCATAAAGATGGTTCCATTTGAGTTTCTTTATGGGCAGCCATGTTGGACGCCTCTGAGTTGGGATCGATTTGAGGATAGGTTCCTGGTAGGACCTGAAGCGATATAAGAAATGGAAGAACAAATGAAAATGATAAGACAAAATATTAAATAGGCACAAGATCAACAGAAGAGTTATTCCTATGTGCATCGCATTGACTATATTTATGAAGTTGGTGATCTATTCTTCTTACGGGTGAAACCGCACAAGAGTTCGATCAAGTTTGGAAAGGGTGCTAAAATATCTCCTAGGTTTGTTGGACCTTTCGAAGTTTCAGAAAAGAAAGGGCATATGGCCTATCGACTAGCCTTGCCTGATTCTTTGAGGCGTATGCACAATGTTTTTCATGTATCTGTTTTGAGACGTTATGTTAGCGATCCTACACATGTGATTGACATGATTTCTTTGCAGGTGTCATATGAGGGTGCGCTCACCGTGGAGCCAATATGAATTCTGTACCATCAAATTTGACAGATACGACGTCGAACAGTTGATAGGATCAAGGTCCAGTGGGACAATTATAGTCCACACTCGGCGACCTGGGAGGACGCATATGATATGCGCCAACAATTTCCATTTTTGTTTGATAGTTAGACATTTAGATCTTGTCAGATACTTTATTTGCTGCACATATATACTGTGAAACTTCGGGATGAAGTTTAAAACAAGAGGGGGTGTATGTAACATCCCAGTCTTATGCACACATTATTTGACTCATTATTTGAGGACACTTGCGTGCAAGTGATCCAGTTTAGTATATGGTTGTTTGTTTTGCTTATGGATTTTGATGATGATATTGTTGGATTATGATGTTATGTTATTTGATATCTATGTATAGAGAGATACTATTGACGGGTTTCTCCTAAGTGTAGATCACACTTGATAGATTGAGGATGTCGATGGCATCAATGGGCCTCCTTGGACTCCAGATCGAGTCAGGGAGTGGATAGTGTTGGTTTGGATATTTCACTTATGCATATGTGACATATGATTGAGGATATTATGATATGGTTTATGGATCATTGACTGGTTTCGTTGATGGATGCAGGCTGATGAGTTCTTGCTAATCAGACTCACATAAGGAGTAAAGGTCCATGTACAACAACCAAATATTGAGGGAGAGGTGTGGCAGTAGTCCTGCCACAACCTATTAGAACTCTCATCATGACTCAAATTGTAGGTTAATGATTACCTAGTTCGAGAGATCCATGATTTCGTGAGGGTAGACTAAGACCGTCGCTCACGGAGATTCTAAAGGGCACATAATAAGAAATGGTCCTTATTCCTTAGAGGCCCTTAATATCTCACAAGGTCTCCTAATGGGATATTGACTCCAAGGGTTGGAAAACTACCAAACCCAGTCAAAGGCGAGTGGCACCCTTGGAGCACGAAATGTGTCTTGAAGGGAACGCCCCGATTTTTAATAAAGGTGAGTCAATGAACCTAGGTGCCTAGAAAACAATATTTGTTTTGACAATGTCGGACTTAAAATAATTATTAAATGGGTAATTTTTATTAATTATAAAATCTCCTTCAAAATACTAAGCCTAGTTTTAAAATTTGAGCCTAAGCCTAAAGTGGGTAAGAAGACTAAAACTAAATTATAAATTTAATAAATGGTGGGGGATGAAGAAAAAACAAATTAGGAATTGAAAGAGTAAAAAAAAATATATCTAAAGATTTAATTATGTAATTGTGTGTAAAAGAATGCCAAATTGGAAACTAGATAAGAAAGGAAATAAATGTAAAAAAAATGTGGAAGCATAGAAGGGTATGTAGTCTAGTCTAACTAAAGAAATTTCTTAAATTAAACACCACTAAGTTTTATAAAGGCGTGAGTCATTAAAAAGGGAATAAAGGGACAATTATGAGTGAATTTAGGAGCGCTTTTAGGATGGGTGAGGGAAATTGACAATTAATTTAATTAAATTTTGGATTTATTAGTGCAACTAAGGGAACAAGTGACAAGTGTATGGGGAAATAATTCCTAATTAAATTATTAAAAAAATGAATTAAATGTCCATTGCAACTTGTCACTAAGAAAAAATTCTATAAAGGAAATGGCTGAGAGGAGGAATGGATCTTGACTGGTATGAGTAAAGTTATGCTGCCAGAATTTCTTTGACTGGTTTTACTTGTGAGAGTTGGGATACCCAGCTTGAGAGGGAGTGGTAGCATGACCTTGTGAGGAAAGTTGGGGGCTAGATTTTTCTTTGGTTTTGTGTGTGTGGCCCCTTTGCGGCTCAGGGGGCTAAGGGGCCCCTTTGCGGCTCAGGGGGCTAAGGGGGAAGAAGAGTACCCCTAGCATTGGCTAGGAGGTACCAGTGAGGTGTCAACGATTAGCAAGCGGGAGCAAGGAGGAATCGTCAGTTGCCGAAGAACATAAACAATCGATTCGTCAGTTACGATACTTATTTTATCAATTACATTTGTAATTAGTTAAATTTTTGTATATGGATTTAGATATTAATGAATATTGTGATGGATTTCTGGAACAATAGTTGGTTAATTAATTGACATCTTGATCTAATAATGAAGAGGCTTGTATGTATAATTTTTGCAAGTAGGAATTGTTGATACTAAGAGGGGGGTGAATCAGTGTCAAGTACAATTTACAAAACATTTCAACTTATACTTAAACCATTCAATTATATCCAATGAGAAATGAACAATAGTATAAGAGTTACACTAATACACCACAATACACCATGCACAATATATGAGAAATAATCAATAGTTATTGTTCAAGGGAAGTAATGACTTCCAAAGGTAGCTACAGCTTCCAAATGTAAAGAGAGGAATAAACCTCCAAGAGGAAGATACAATCCTCCAATATCGAGAGAGATTTGAACTCTCCATCATTTCCCCTTGCTTCCACCCAAGAATATATGAGAGATAATAAAACTTTACATTAAATCATGACCATCAACCAACCATCACATAGAACCTGCTAATGCTTCCTGAGACTTCTTCAATTTATGCAATTCTTCAATTATTGGAATAATATGATCCTATAGATAATATTTCTCAATGTACTCTCTGAAACTTCTCCAAGTTTCACTTCTTGAATCCTCCCCCAAAAGAAGTTATAGAAAGAATGGTAGACTTTATTCAATTCTAGTTTATTCAGGAGAGCGAACTTGTGTAGAATGCCCGGCGCTCAATATTTAACATCAGATTCTGAAACTCACACACAAGAAACTACAGTCCGTAATATTTCCAATTAAATTGGTCCCACTTCATTTGGATTCTCTATGAACAATTTATGATTGTTTTACCCGAAACACCTATTTATTGACAAGCTTTAGGACTGGTGAAAAACCCTATCTTCCACAGAGCGTATCTCCATAATTATAGGGAATAAAGAGATGAAACGTTTACCACAGGTACCTTGATATGTCTTCTCAATACCATATAAATTTCACCATATGAATCATTCTAGAAAAAAAATTATAGTGAAAATGGTAAGATGAACTGAAAATAACATACCTTAGAACACATCACCAAAAGACTTCATTCTCCCTTGAAATCCGACCTTCTTTACTTCTGATTTACTCTGAAATTAAACATGTATATCAAATGAATGTATAATGATATTTATTTATATCATTTATGTCACTTCCTTTTAACATTAGGGCCGACCTGACACTTTCTTATTTTGTAATCCTTTTCTTTAATTATCTTCAGGGCCTACATGTACTTCCATCTTCAAGTCACTTTGTCATCTTCAAAAATTTATTTCTCCTCAACCATGAGAAACCACGTGACGTGACACATACAACTGAAAACAACATGATTTATAATATACATCCATGGGTGTTTTATCTATCATCAATCTTATGGTCCAAAACCAATGACTAGGGTTGACATCAATGACAACAACCAATCTTCCAACAATCTCCCCCTTTGTCATTGATGGCAACACTCATGCTCCCCCTATCATCATGATCCGAATTTCTCTCCCCCTTTGACATCAATGGAAAAGGGTAGGGCTTCACCCCCATGAGTTTAATGGCAAAAGGTAACCTTCTTCTTTGGGGTTGCTCCCCCTGAACATGTGGCACTTAATAATACTTCATCCTTATTTTTGGTCTTTGGGACTTTTTCTTCCTTGGAATCCTTTTGTGTGGCTTCTGTCTTCTCTCTCTTCTTCATGTCTAGGATGTATATGTTGTTTGGTATTCTTGTTGCAGTTGCAACTAATCTTCCTGAGTTATTTTCTCTGATTTTACATTTTCGGAAGTCAAACGTAAGAGTGTATCCTTGATCACACATTTTACTAACACTGAGTAGATTATGCTTCAGATCTTCAACCAATAGGACTTTTCCTGCTTTTACATTTTCACTTCCAAGCTTTACAGTTCATTTTCCAAGTATTTTGGTATATGAGTCATCTCCAAATGCAACATTTCCACCCTTTTTCTTCAAGATGACAAATTTGCTTTAATCTCCGGTCATATGAGATGAGCACCCACTGTCTATAAACCATTCATCTTTTTCTTTGCATTCTTTAGCGACCAATGCTATTCGACAATTTTCATTGTGTGGAATTTCTTTCCTTTTTCATGTTGTAGTTGGTATGAAGACATTTGGCATACGATTATCTTCCTTCATCTCTCTGCAATCTCGTGATTTGTGACCAAGATTATTGCACTTGTAACATAGAATATTTTGATCCATTAATGGGTCAAATGGATTATAATTTCTGTTGACAGGTCTACGAACATTTCCATATATACTATTTTCACCATTCATGTAGCTTGCATAGTTATTCCTTTCATTGATTCTACAATTGATTGCCTTGTGCCCAAAATTTTCACAAGTATAACAATGTCCAAGAAACAAATTTTGAAATTCTTTGTGGTGTGGTCCATCTGGGTTCACAATATATTCTTTTGTAGTTTCCTTCATAATGATTGCTTTCATACCTGATGGGAGAGGATCTTCTTGATGTCTCATTCCTTCTAAATTCTAGTCTTCTATCTTGTTGTTCAACTTGTTCTGGAGTGTTGGTTTCATCATTTTCAACTTGTTCTGGAGTGTTGGTTTCATCATTTTCAACTTCCTTCTCTTGTTTTGTTGTCTTCAAACTGTCATTGTATCCTACTCATGTCTTGTCATTTGGAGATCTTTGACTGCTAAGGACCTCATCTAATTTTTCAGTGATTTTTTTTAACTTCTTCAACTTTTTTGTTGTCAATAGTAGCTCCCCTTTTGTGTGATCCAATTCTGCTTTCAATTTCTCATAATCTTCTAATTTTTCCTTCAAGCTATTAATGGTATTTTCAAGCTTGTAATTCTCTTCTTCACAACTACTCAATTCACCTTTTAGTATTATGTTTGTGTTTCTAAGCTTGCTATTTTTAGTTTCAACATGCTTCAACTTTTCAAGATTCTCATCTTCTTGTTCACTCTTTGCATTATATTTGTATCCCCAAAAGGAATCAAGGTTGGTTTCTTCATCTGAATCTTCTTCACAAATGATTTCTTCTTCTTTTGAATTCTTGTGATTATCATCCTGGGTTTCTTGGGTTATGAAGAGGACTTCTCCTCCATCATTATGTTCTTCATCACTCTCATCTGAGGAGATGTCATCATCCTTGGAGTAGAAGCTCTTTTTATTGTTGAGACTTCTCTTTTTATAGTAGCAGTTTTCAACAATATGTCTTATTCTACCACAGTTAAAGCATTTGAGAGGAGACTTACCTTTGTATCTTCCACTTCCCTTCTGGAACCTTCTTATGAAGTTTTCTATTTCTTCATCAAGGTCGTTATCCTTGTATTTTGTCTTCTTTATGGCTTTAAAGGCTGTTTCATTGTTTCGCTAGTCACTTTTTGTACCTGTTCTCATTTCATATGCTATAAGTGACCCACGTAATTCATCCATTTTCATTTTGGTCAAATCCCTAGTTTCTTCAATGGCAGAGACCTTAGCATCATACTTCAAGAGAAGTGATCTCAACACTTTTTGTACAACCAAGGATTCATTGAGCTCTTCACCTAATCCTCTGATAGCATTAACAACTTCAACAACTCTAAGAAAATAGGTTGCAATATATTCCTTTTCATTCATCTTCAAATTTTCAAATTCTGCTCTATGTTTTTGAAGCTTGACCTACTTAACTTTTGGATCACATTCGTAGATACTCTTGAGTTTGTCCCATACCTCTTTAGCGGTGCTGCAACCCATAGCTTTGCTAGCAATGGTTGGTGCCAATGTTGCTAGAATAACATGTCTGGATTTTGAATTACAACTCATAAGCTTCTTCTCATTTGGATCGGTTGGAGCATTATTTGGGATTACATAGCCATTTACAACTGAGTACCAAATGTCTACTCCCAAAGGCGTTAGGTAATTTTTCATTCTATCACTCCAGTATGCATAATTTCTTCCATCAAAATTTTGAATCTCATTTGAAATGTGCTCATGGTCATCCATCTCTACTAAGGATTTTCCTTCCAGTGGTTAAACTGTTATGAAGGCAACCTGCTCTGATACCAATTGTTGATACTGAGAGGGGGGTGAATTAGTATCAAGTACAATTTACAAACCTTTTTAACTTATACTTAAACCATTCAATTATATCCAATGAGCAATGAACAATAGTATAAGAGTTACACTAATACACAACAATACACCATGCACAATATATGAGAAATAATCAATAATTATTGTTCAAGGGAAGTAATGACTTCTAAAGGTAGCTATAGCTTCCAAATGTAAAGGGAGGGATTTACCTCCCAAAGGAAGATACAATCCTCCAATATCAAGAGAGAGTTGAACTCTCCATCCTTTTCCCTTCCTTCCACCCAAGAATATATGAGAGATAATAAAACTTTACATTAAATCATGACCATCAACCAACCATCACATAGAACCTAATAATGCTTCCTGAGACTTCTTCAATTTATGCAGTTCTTCAATTCCTAGAATACTCTGATCATGCAGATAATATTTTTCAATGTAATCTCTGAAACAAGTTTCACTCCTTGAATCCTCCCCAAAAAGAAGTTATAGAAAGAATGGTAGACTTTATTCAATTCTGGTTTATTCAGCAGAGCGAACTTGTACAGAATTCCCCATGCTCAATATTTAACATCAGATTCTGAAACTCGCACACAAGAAACTAAAGTCCGTACTCTTTCCAATGAAATTGATCCCACTTCATTTGGATTCTTTATGAATAAGTTATGGCTGGTTTACCCGGAACACTTGTTTATTGACTAGCTTCAAGACTAGTCAAAAACCCTATCTTCCACAAAGTGTATCTCCATAATTATAGCGAATCAAGAGATGAAAATTTTACCATAGGTACCTTGATATTTCTTCTCAATAAAATAGCAATTTAACCATCTGAATCGTTCTAGAAAAAAAGTTATAGTGAAAATTGTAAGATGACCTGAAAATAACATACCTTAGAACACATCACCAAAAGACTTCATCCTCCCTTGAAGTCCAACCTTCTTTACTTCTGAGTTACTCTAAAATTCGACTTGTATATCAAATGAATGTATAATGATATTTAGTTATACCATTTATGTCACTTCCTTTTAACATTAGGGCCGACCTGACACTTTCTTATTTTGTAATTCTTTTCTTTAATTATCTTCAGGGCCTACATGTACTTCCATCTTCAATTCACTTTGTCATCTTCAAAAATTCATTTCTCCTCAACCATGAGGAACCACATGGAATGCCACATACAACTAGAAACAACATGATGTATACTATACATCCATGGGTGTTTTATCTGTCATCAATCTTGCGGTCCAAAACCAATGACTAGGGTTGACATCAATGACAACAACCAATCTTCCAACAGGAATGGTATGTTCTTGAGTAAAAGGACCAAGTTAAAACGTTTTATTTTTAATGAGTCTTTACTTATTTATTAGCTTCTTAAATAGTCATAATATCCATCAACCAACCCCTTTCACACAAAAAATTAAATAAAGTAGTTCTCGCGTCACTTGGGCTATACATCCAAGTCCAGTCTCCTTTGGATATATTCCCTTAACGATCAAACTGTCAAAATAGGTGCTTTACAAGGCTCAATATGATTTTTATATGGCTCCATTGGCTCTAAAATGCCCAAAAACCCCTAGTTGGGATCTTTCTGCGCCTGGTTTGGCCAAAAACTGAGAAGAGACCACTCCCTGGAAATTTTTCCCAAATTTTTTGTTGTCTTTGTTCGCCAAAACGCACCTGTGCGTGACTAACCAAGCTCACGGGTGTTTCCCATGCCAAAAAGTAGCTCCTATAGCATCTTAGGTGCATGGGTGATTTTTTCACACTAATATCGCACTAGACCCTACCCGATGGAAGTCCTGGTCGCATGGGCTCCATGAGACCAAGTCCTAACGCTAGTCCGGACCTTGTGTGCTAAAGGTTGAAGCACGGTCTTGTGTATGGATGTGACCTAGAGTGGGGCTAAACCCCGACCTCTTCTTCCCCCAGACGAACCTTGGCGCAACTATTAAATTAATTAACACATATAATGGTAAGAACCAATCGGCAGGCGGGTTGGTAGCCTAGCATGTGCCAACTCTATACCACACCCAGAGGTCACAGGTTCAACTCTGGTGGAGTCCAAACACATTTTGCAGTTACAACCAATCACGAGGTGCCATATGGCAGCCCCCGGCTAGGCCACGTTTCCCTCTTCTATACGCCCTTACGCTAACACGTGTCAGCACGAGATTGGTCCACAAACCCTGCACATTCAACACCTGCACATTCACCAGTCCAATCAAACTGCCACGTGTCAGTACAGCCTGACACGTCAACAGTACGACCCTTCCACATGTTAGTATGGCCTGACACTTCAACACTTCTTCCCAGTCAACAACCCATGTACCCTGCCACAAGTCAGTAGGGTGCCACGTTAGCAGTACAGAACTACCACATGTTAGTACCGTGACACGTCAACAGTATGAAACTACCACGTGTCAGTACGATCTACCTAGTCACCAGTACGACCCTGCCACATCAGCAGTATGAAACTGCCACGTGTCAGTACGGTCTGACGAGTCAACAGTACGACCCTTCCGCGTCAGCAGTATAGAATTGTCATGTCTTAGTATGGTCTGCCTAGTCAACAGTATGGTCCTACCATGTCAGCAGTACAGAACTACTAGGTGTCATTACAGTCTGCCACGTCAGTAGTACGACCTTGCCACGTCATTTTGTATGGACTGTACAATTAGCATTTTTGCATGTTTCACCAGACACACAGAACGTGATATCTCTCACATACGATGTCTATTTGAAACCATTCAAATTGCATTGGGATCATGGGGACGAGGCCTACGCACGTGTCCATTTTCAGGCAATTTCTAGAATTTTGATTTTTTGAGCATAATTTGATCCCCTGGACCAGGTTAAGGAATATTTGACCCTCTTCCAGCCCTCATACTAGATGTGCAATCTCTTGACTCCTTCTAGATGTTATTAAATGATTTATGTTAGTTTTTCTTTTATATGGATACAAAATGAGAAGGTGGAATTGATATTGTATTGATCTTCTTTGGGGGCTCTTAATGAAATTGTACATTCGCTTCTCCTTACACACTCCTAGAAGATATCCTTATTATGAAAATGAATAGTTAATCTACTCAATTTAGATTGATTATGCACTTGATTCATTATTCAGTATGCAATACCCTCTTGCTCATGCACTTCCTTTATCACTGAATATTTTAGGTGTGATGGAATAATAAGTTGTACCTGGAAAATTGACAATTAGGTGAGATTGATGATCTAGTTAATTGTGATTTATGTTGGAATGCTTCATGGTGGAATTTGTGGCAATGATAACGATGTATTTCTATAGTAAATTGTTGCACTTTGAATAAATAGATGTATGCTTTTGTGCCTTGAAAATAAATAAATATGATTACTTTGTGCCTTAACTTATGTCGTTGTATGATTGATTTAGTTATTAAATTCTCTTGCGCCTTGGACTTTTTGTGATGTGTGAATGGTTATTAGAACACTATTGCGTCATTGATTATAGTTGATGTTGTTGATTTAGCATAGTTAGTTTGGACTTGGATGTGTTAGTAGGATGTAGACACTTCCTTATTCCTTAGAACAATCGACAGCCTTGAGACCTTAAATGGTTAAAATCACTTGGAACCTAGGCTTGAGTGTTGCTTATGTGTCCTGGAGGTCCTAACCTTGCAGGGTAGGTTGGGTGGGTAGTATCTTTATGTCTTCTTGATGTTATATTCATGTTATCATTACATTATCTCATATTACCCTTGTGTTATCTGATGATTATCTTTATGTGATGAGTTGAGCGATTAAAAGTAGTGATGATTCTAGTGGATCGTGATGAGTTGATCTTGTGTCGCCTTTCATAATGCTTGTTGATTATGTGTCGTTATTCAAATATGACGATGTGTGATTTATGGCGTTACTAATTTGTTGATGCGTTGGTTGTGATGTTATTTGATTATGATGATGAGACACTTGCAATTCCTTTAATTTGATGTCGTTGACTATGTGTTGTTGAATTATGTGTTGACGCTAATTTTCCTTATGCTAAAAAAAAAATTACTATTGTGCTTCACTTTTTCTCAGGCATAATGGAGGGGCATTACACAAGGCCATTCCAGAGGTGGCATTTTGAACAATCCAGTATTTCAGCCAGCTGGGGGGGATTTCTTCTTCAACCAATTATCCACCATGATCCAAAGGCCTAGCTTGGGGATTGGTGTTTATATCTGGTCGTGGCATGACTTCCAAAGGCTGCAACTCGAGAGGAGGGATTTCTTCCTCCACTGGGCAGCTTCCTGGGTTTGGCATGGTGTCGACGGGGGGTGGGGACGAGTGAGGAGTGTTGGGAAAAGGAAAATCAAGCCAATTCTAGCCAGTGTTGGTGGTTGGAGTCAAAGACTGTGAGGGATTAGGGTGATTATGCCGAACAAGAAAACTATAATACTGAGGCTCTCTTTTGGGTTTTCCACGTTCTCTAGGCATAATGGAAGAAAGATCGGCTATAGGTACTGTGATGGTGGAATGAAACTGGGGAGGGATGCCGGCAGAGTGATGGATAGCCTTGAGAGATCTGAGATGACAGAGTGTTCACAACTCGAAGTCTCGGAGAGTCGGGACGACAGAGTGCTCGAGGAATGAATGGGAGATGGTGGAAGATGAAGATTGACAGAGTGCTCGAGGGTGCATACCTTCATAAAGGAAAAAGAAATGACTGCAAGGACTGCCATGAAAGAAGAGGTGACTTCTAATTGATGTCTTGTACCTGCTCCTTTACTCTAGCATTGGATCGCAAGGGGAGACATTGAAGTCCGGATGGTGTTGCAGAGCACTACCATTACTACCAAGTGAGAGTCCATCAATCAGGAGCAATGGTTGTATGCCTGGCCGCTGGGAGTATTAATTTCCTTCACAGCATGTGCATTGCCTTTCCACCCTGACCAATTGTCACCCCATCCGAAAAATGAATATATTTATGTTATATGAGTTCAATATTGAAATTATAATAAATTTAATTTATCATTTTTTAAAATATTAAATATGTCAATTAAATTTAGCTTATGCAGTTGTGGAATAGAGTGTTATCTTTATCCGGTATATCAATAATACAAAATTAACATTGAAAAGTGAAACATTATTCTTATAATATATGTTAATGACAAAAGTTATGTATGTTTTTTTATCAAATTATCTTCAAAAACCTCTATAAAATTATCATTTAAAAAATTAGCATATTAATATATGCAAAATCATGTTTTTGGTATTGCTTTTTTTATTTGTTAAATTTTTGTTATTATTGGGGTGAATTGAAATTTATTATAATGCACTCTTTATGTCATGCCTTTCTTTATTACTCTCTCTCACAAAGATATTATATATAAATTTATATAATGTTTTTAAGGTTTTATACAAATAAATATTAAATAAAATATTTTGCCAAGTGTTTTTAAAATAACTTTGTGAGTTATTTTTTGATTTAGACATGATCATTTTTTCTAGTAAATCAAGTTTATAGATGTGATGTTAGCAGAATAGTATAGTCGATGGTTAGGTTTCCATCATAAATTTCAACATAAACTTTAATATTGACAATGGATCTAATATATGGAAGAGGGTCATGATCATTGAGGTTTGGCCCCACCTAGTAAATAGTAGATCATCATCAATTTGGATGATGTCCCACTCATAGTTTAACTACAACTCTACTTGCTTCTCCATCAAGATGGTCATGTCTAGTCTAAAGAACTTCTCATTTAATGCTCAAGAGACGGGAAAGCTATTATGATTATCATGGCTTTGGCTTTGACATTCATTAATGATTTTTTATATTACAATCCAACTATTATGGTTCTAAATATACCTTCCCCAATAATAGATGGATCTCAACTTAATGGTATGTGGTATGTGAGATAATGTTCTTTTATTCTTAACTTAAGGGTATGTGAGCCCTTTTTGCGCTGCATTTTGTTCAAATAAAATTTAGTTTATAGTTGCAGTATGGATTTCATTTTGCATGGTATGAAAGAAAAAAATCATTTATATATCTTATGATGACATTTTGTATTGAACTATCCAAAGCTTTTTCAAAGGAAAAAAATAAGGTGACAGAAAAAAATAAGGTGACAATTTATTATCAAGATGACTTTTTATTTAGTGGCGATTACGAGATGGTTGATTTTGACGATCATGTTGAAGATGAAGTTTAAACGTGACACAAAGGTGATGTAAGCGAAATTACAAAGAATAAAAGATCAATTGAGTTTTTCTTAGGTTGTTGCATTTCTAAACAATATTAGTGAGTTTTTAAAATTCTTTGTGTCAACAAGTTTCCCATGTGTAATTCACATTATTTTAAAAAATTCATGTATTTTTCATTTTTTGATAGACAAATGTTCATGATGATATATCGTTAATTTCATTTTTTTTTCGATGGGTAACGCTTTATGTGATGTGAAGGAATTGTGATTTAACAAATTTATATGTACAACTTGATTGTAGTTTAAGGTGTTAGCTCAACTAGTTGTCTACAATGTTGTTGAGAATTTGGCTAGTTCCATGCCAGGATATGTCTAGCTCGAATCCCCCTCGATTAAATATACCAGTTGACAAGTTTACCAGGAATACCATCCACGAATGTGGGGAAGCATACCATGTGTTTCCATGCAATATTTTCCTTGAAAAATATATAAGCTAATTGTAATCATATGAGGACTTTTATTAAAGAAATACAAATACAAGTTCATTGTAATCATTTGAATACTTTTATTGAATGGATGGGCTTAATATCTCGTATTTACAAATGATTTCCGCTTAATGCTCTTAAATGGTTTGCATATGCAGATATTTTCTCGTGATGCATAACCTCCTTATTTTGATTTTTTTAATTAGTGCTTCCTTTGACTATTAAAAAGGTAGTCACTATACAAGGCTTTAATATTAAAAAATCAATAATGAAATAAACCTTCAAAACCATAGCAGAAAACCTATAGTGACAAAATTGTGGGTTGTCTTAAATCCAAAACATCCTTAACCATAGTGCCATAAGATAGAAATCCAAAGTCTATAAGAACGTAAAGACAAAAAAGGATAGTGACAACCCAAACCAAGAAAACATTAAAAAGTAAGCATGTCAATGCTAGGAGGAGGATAGTCATGATCCTCTAGGGAAAGACCCCAAAAAATAATCGGGGAATCAACATCAAGTAGTTGCACAAGATCCCATTTGTCATTTGAAGGATTTGGGCCTCAAGCCTTCATAAATAACCTAGGTCAATGTTAAGAAGTGCTTGTCATTCCTAGGTGAGGCTAGGCAACAACTCCTTCCTTGTTGTTGTCTCTCCCACACCTATATGTCAGACTAGTGGTAAGACATACTATCAACTTTGTGAGAGCTTGTTGAAGCAAGATGTGATGGGCTAGGTGTCTCCCTACTCATGGAATGGGGGGACACACCCTAAAAATTGAGAAGTTGCTAGAGATAGTACACTTTCATCCTTAATTTTCACACTTACACCAAAATTTACAAAGACATGTTGACACAAGTTGGTGTGTCTTCATACCAAGAAAATATTTGAGATGGGACTATTGAATTAAAAGAAACATCATTTTGTTTCTTCCGTAGCCAATATAAAATTTTGAATCTAATAAACATCCAAGCATACTAGAACTCAATGGCCCAAGGAAGTCAATTTCTTGACTAGGGAACTCAATGGCCCAAGGAAGTCAATTTCTTGACTAGGTAGCTCTCCAAGAAAAGGGGTCAAGGACATACTGTTGACATAAGGGCTTAACCCAAGTGTGGTCCCAAGCCTATGCACGTTTGGCTAGGGGGACAAAACCAGAATAGATCAGGGTACAAACTCTTAGCTCTTCCACACAAAGGATAATGTGGATTCGACACTCCCAAGTAAGACAATCGTTTATCCACACTCAAACCTCCACTAGACACCATGCAAAAATTCTTTTTTAGGTGCTTGAATTGGTTTCTAAATACTACAAAACCAAAATAACTATGTTTTTTGTTGAAATTTGAGGCATCAAAGCTTATTTAGTTGACCTTTGATTAACAACTTTGTACAAAGCCCCTTATATCTTAGAGTTGGTTTGTACTTAGAGAAAGTCATGGATTTCCCCTATTTCCAATCACCACCATGTTGGAGTCACTAGAAGGCCTATATTAAGCATAAGCTCATCAAGATTGAGTCTATCAATACATTCCATAATAAATGTATTAGTGTCATCAAAGCTAAATATATGTTTAAGATTAGCCCAAGGAAGCCAATTTCACGACATGTTATCATAAAAAAATAATTTTCTAAGCAAATGCCTTTGCTATAAAGCCTCAAGGTTGAGAACTAAGAAGATTCGATCAAAGGTTTTCCTTCAAACTTTACAAGGGACCACCAAATATAATATGCATTAAACAAGAAGCCAGTGTAAAAAAATAAACCCCTCTAGGAAAGAAATGGATTAATAACTTCTTAGGCTCTCCTAATCCCCTATAATACAAAAGTACCAACAACTCTAATAAGAGAAGGGGTAATAAAAAAGGTTTGGAGAGAGACTCGTTATAGAGATCTCTTTCTAAGTATCTTTGTTAGAGAGGAGCTATCACACTATTGATTCATAATGTTGCACTAGTATACGGACCAAGTATACGGGCCATACGAATTTTGCCTTATCCTCTAATGAATTTTCACCTTATCCACAATTGAATATTTGTTTACAAATCAAAGTTTACTTCTTCCATTTTTCATTATTCGGGAACTAGAGTTGATTTTCTATATGATTATGCATTTTTTATTATCATTGAGGAACATCAAAGCATGGTGTTTACTTCATGAAAATTCATTCAATCATGCATGGGTATCCATAGTAATAGAAAGTGCTCTAAGTTCTTAATGTTGTTGGTCACATTGTTCCAAGTAAATGTTTGGAACATTTTTTATTTATTTATTTATTATTATTATTAATTTTTGGTTATTTCAACTTAATAATAATTGTAAGTTAGTTTATATTCATATAGTAGCAAGTGGTGGTTGTCCTTCATGTAAATTGACAACTGAGTTATGATAGGTTTTGTCATCTTTAAAAACAAAAACAAAAACAAAAAGAAAACCCAAGTTATTGACAAAGGGTTTGACATAAGTACAACTCAACGTGATCTCTATGGAGAAAAATTTAATTATTGCTTGTGTTTTTCATGGAGAACTTATTTGCAAGATGACTCTTGCAATTTTAATTCTCAAAAAAGTAATTTGATTAGAATAGTTGTGGTGTATATAAAAAAATATTGAAGATTAACATAGATAAATATTTATTGTGAACATAATTTGCATTTGGTATTATTTTATTCCAATATTTGGGCAAGCTAGGAATAAGCTAGGAATGAGCTTCTATAAAAAAAAATATCCCAAGATGAGAAGATTGTGACTAATTCAATGGATATCTACAATGATGCAAGTTAATATTCTTTCTTTATTTAAGAATGATTCTGGAATGGATCATGTTTAGTACCCCATTTTACACACTTTGTAATGTACATATTTCACACTTTAATACTCATATATGTCTAGCCATTAGAGTTGTCATGGTGTGGCCTACCCTTGTATTATTTCCATGCATGACCCAGCTTATGATGACTCAATAACCCTTCATCCTTCATTGTGAAGGCTATCTTATGTTGGGTCACTCTCCCTTGAGTCACCTTGTCTTAGTCTAAATGTTCGACCACTTAGGATGTCTAGTGCTTAGGTAAGGTTCTCCATCTTTGCCTCTCCTTTTGTCTCTAGCCTTTGGTCATATGTTTGATTATGTTAGACAATTTTGGATACTTGTTGGTTATTTTAGTTATTTCTAGGGATCCGAGGCCCTTATTTAGCACATGGTTGGTTCAAATGCCTCATTTTTGGTCCTTAACAACCCAAAGCTAGTTCAGGTCGCTTAATTTGGGGTTTATAAATCCAAACCTTCCTTAACCCTTCTAAATGAACCACAACATTCTGGCATCATATCATCATTGTTAATCGCAGATTTTGGAACAAAGTGTTGAATTAGGGGGAAATGTGTGTGGTACATGATGAAAAATGAATGACACTCAAACAAAACCCATTATATGAATCTTCCATATGAAATAATTTTCCCAATGACTATTCTAACATTCACTTACACCTTGAGTTCAATTCTTTTCATATTTATATCTCTCCATTCCTCTTTGTAAATATGCTTGGAATATCCTATATTTGAAAACCTATCTCGTAGGAACATTATTTTCTTAACCCCAATTATTGGTATTTCTCTCTAACTCCTCTTCCATCCTCTTGGGATGCTTGTTCATTTCATCTATAGCACCTCCACATGAATCTCTTACTTTTGGTTTAATTCTCCTTTATAGGCTTGTTACTTTTTCTTAAGGTGTCCCCATTAGTTCAATTCCCTCTAACACCTTGGACAATTAAATTTTGCAACCTTAATGGAAATCTCATCATGGCTAAGGAAAGATAGATACCACCTTTCTAAGGAAAATTTGGGTCACCATACAACACTTCATTATTTGATCATTTACATGGTAGATTTACATGTTTCTATTGCATTGTATAAGAGATTCGGATCATGTTTTTTTAGAAAGATGATGTAGCAGCATGTGTAGGTTTGGTAGAGTGGATAAACCCTCCCTTGGTATCTTGTAGCATCTCTCATCTTCATCCCAAATAGCTCACCTACAACAACATTCTTCTAAGTGAGTCCCTTCCTTTTCATGTCTCTTTCATCTTCAATATTTAGGTTAATTAGCTCGCCAAAGGAGATTGATAAATTATCCTTGTTCAACTTGCACTCCTATATTAATCTGTTATCATAATATACTTGATATGAGACCTAAATTAAGAAATTACCCTCTTCTACCATGCATCTTATTTTCCAAAATATTCCTAAATTTTTATTTTGCAAATCTAAAACAAACGACAAAGAATCTCAAAAAATGTATAACAACAAAGTTTTAGATCTCAGTGAGACCTTTGTAGTAGGGTGCCTCGATCAAACCATCATGTTATATCCTTTATTATTTGGTATTGGTGATTATCTATAGAATTTTTCTATTTAGCATGGTTTAGTTATTTTATGCAACTTTGAGCAATTATGCTTGATCATTTGTAGGAAACATCCTAAACACATATGCTTTACCATCGTTACTGGTGTTTTCTTACTTGTTATTGACTTATGAATGTTTCAACTTGATAACAATGTCATGGGTCATTGCCATAAAGTTAGACATGAGTCCAGGTCAACGCAATGTTTGTGGAGGACAAATTAGTTGTTGCTAGTGGATTTTATTGAGATTTTGTTTGCAAGGTGAATTTAAATAGTATGATTCTTGAAAGCTAATTTGATTAGAAAAGTTGTAATGTATATCAACACACTTTTAACTTAATATTGACACGTAACTTAATATTGACATGGATATATTCTTTTTGTGAACAAAATTCTAATTTAAAAAAATATCTCAAGATGAGAACATTTGATTCTAATTTAAAAAAATATCTCAAGATGAGAACATTGTCACTAATTTAGTGGAGATTACAATGTTGCAAAGTAATATTATTTCTTTATTTAAGGATGATTATGGAACGGATCATGTTTAGTACCCATTTTACACACATTGATTGTGTCATGTCCTTTTCATTGGTGCAATTTGATTATTGAATTTAAATAATGTCTTTGTAGTGTGAATATTTGACACAGGAAAATTTACGCTTTTTGTACAATAAATGTGTTGCATTTCTTGGAGACATAAAACATAGTTTTCTTTGGAGATTGTAACATTGAAAAGGTGTTTTGTTTGCATTCTAAGCATTTTATGATCATATTTTTATGGTAGAATATGATTCATTTGTGTTATGCATCAAGGAATATGGTTAACTCATGTGGAACTTTGAACATTGTGGTTTTCTTCTTGTTTGGGTGACTTTATTATCTATGTTTTTGTTGGATGAATTTTTATTTCAATAGTTAAGATTGGTTTTTGCACTCTATGAGAACTGTAATAGGCTATTTACTACTCGTTTCCATCTACACAACATCCAACTTGTTATATTTTGGTTACAAGAAGTGAAAACGTCACTTGTAGACTTTGGGATGTTAGAAAACTTTTATCTTTCTTGGTTTTTTTAAAGGCTTAAATGAATGTTACAATATCAATAAAGTTTTCACAAAATGGAAACTTTATGGCCATGTCAAATCTAATAGATTTTATGCATCTATGAATCTACGTAGGACTATACTAAGATCCATGGAATTTATAATTTTGGGAGATCATAGGTATTTCACTCAATCCTAACACTAAATCATTTCGGGGGGGAGTTGATCATACATATGGAAATTATTCTTGATTTGGGGGAGGGAGGTTGATCTTACATTTGGAAATTCTTCTTGATTTGGGGGGGACGGGGAGGGGGAGGGGAGGGGAGGGGGGTTGATCGTACATATGTAAATTCTTCTTGATTTGGAGGGTGGTTGATCACACATATGGAAATTAATCTTGATTTTGATTGATGAGGCATAAATTGTTGGTGTTTACATGTTTCTCAGATCTGATAGTTATTTCCTTATGATTAATAACAATATTCACTTTCATACAATAGTTATCATAGAATAAATATACACTAAAAATATCAACTATAACAATGCAACAGAAATAACATGATCTAGAAATATTAACCCTTCACCGTAGACACAAGAAGACAACAGAAGAACACAATAGTTTATCCCGGGAAACCCAAAATTGTGATAAAACCCGACAACCTTTCTTTAGAATAATTCAGTCCAAGATATTACTAGTACATCACCATCAATAGCCAAAATACCATACAGAGAAGATACTCCCCAAGGATAACATTACCAATACCTAGATCCTCAATAATATGACCAAGAATAACCAAGCAAGAGATTCTCCAAGTGTGGCGCACTCTCCAAGATAACCAGTAACCCAAAAATAGAAAAAATGCCAAAACTGCACCTGCAACTTCCTTGTGCGCACTGCAGAAGGAGTTGTCTGCCTTGTCAAAATGAAATGAGCCAGTCCTGTATTTATACTGATATGGGCACCAATCTGGTGCTGACTTCTTATTTCTGGGTCTTCAATTTTATCATTATTTTTCCCGTGGGGCCGAATTCTCTTCCTGGGTCTTCAACTTCTTCTTGGGGATTCTGTAATGATGTAGATGGGTCTTCTTGTACTTTCTTGTGGAGAATGACTTCCCTAAGTTGCAAATCTCCAACACTCCCTCTCAATGAGGGAGAATTTCTCCATACTTGGCTTTCTTCTGTCATAGAAAAGTTGTGTTCATGAGCCATGTTGATGTGTCATCTCCGCACATGCATTCCATCCCAGAATATGCATGTGATAACATCTCGAGTCCATCGAATCCTTGACAGGAGAAGGACTACACCTAGGCCATTCACCACTAGAAAATCCCTGTGAATGAATGAATCATTACCCTTGGTCATATCAACACTATAATAACCCTATGCATTACCAATATGGGATAATGTCTACCTGATGCTTAGCTGGGCCACTCACCACTAGAAAAGCCCCATGGATGAGTGAATCATTCTCTTTTGGTCATATCAGTACTATAATAGGCCCATGCATGACCAATCTAGGAAGAATGTATGCCCAAACCTAGAGAACATCAACAAACTTGGGCCATTCACCACTAGCAAAGCCCCATGAGTGAATGAGTCATTCTCCCATTGGCTATATCAGCACTAGCATAGCCCCATGCATGACCAATTTGGGGTAACATATGCTCGATGTTATCAACATACCTGTTCCATTCACCACTAGCAGAGCCCCATGAGTGAATGAATCATTCTCCCTTAGCCATATCATCACTAACATGTCCTCGTGCATGACCAATCTAGGAGAATGTCTTCCCAATGTTGAAGCATCAACGCTCGTCACTAACCAAATCAACATGGCTAATCTTATGTATCATCCTCCCCAACCAAATCAACATGGTCTCTTTGGAAGGATATATGAAATATTATCATCTGTGGATAAGTGTTGGAGCTTCATTTCTTCCTTTTGTATTATGTCTTAGATGAAGTCCTGCAAGAAGCTTCTAAAGCTGCACCAATTCATGACTTGTGACAGTGGATGTGACATACTCCGTCTCTGTTGTACTAAGTTCTACAGAAGCCTACTTCCATCTTATCTTGGAAATTATAATTAATTCCAAGCTGAAGTAGCACCCTAAGGTGCTCAATATGTTTACTGCACTCATGCTCAATTCGAATTTGTATATCTTTGCAACCTCACTTCATCACCCGAGACAAACCATATACAACTTTACCATGGTTCGTTGCCACCCACTGGAACTTCCTTGGCTTCAACCAAATATTGGCTCAGGGTGCTCACTACAAAGAAAATAGTTTTCATGGCATTAACCAGGTACATCAAGGATTATATCAACTTCCTGCACATCGTGGGATCCACCAAATCTAAATCTAAAGTAAAATCACTCAACTTCTTTAGATTTGTCATCAAAGGTGTAGTCATGGACTTGCAGGCCATCATATCGAATCTCATAAGTATCCCTTGAATGAGGAAGATATCATCTGATCTCGTCACACCTCTAATCCCAAGAGTACATCCAGCCAAGATCCTCCATCTTGAAATCTGAGACCAACACTCTCTGTCATTGGAGTAATTCTTGTTGTCCAGTCTTCCTCATTGGTTGTTCCCTTTATGACTGAGACAAAATCCATACCCAACCCTCCTAACTGGATGCCTCCTCTGTCAATGTAGAAATATCGACAGAAACAAGTGTATCATCCCATGATATCTCACATCTCCTCAAAGCCTCCTCAAATCATGACACATGTCTGTCAGTTCTGGGAGATATATCTCTCCTGCCTAGATTTGAGGGGGAACTCCCTCTAAATGATTGGATCTCCCTCTGAGCCAACTAAATCTCTCTAATATCAGGCTCACTCTTATTTTTCATTCTCCCTCTGAAGCATGACTCCATTTGAAACATGACTCCCTCTGATTCTGTACAATATTTGGATTCATCTTCTGCCTCTGCATCTGCTGAAGTCTGATCTCCAATGAATTGTCCTAGGAGGCTTCTCCTCCCTACTGGAACCTAAGGTTTGACTCCCTATGAACTCTAGCTTCCTATGAACTGGTAGTAGGTGGGGTCGTCTTCCTCACCATTGGTGGATCCACCTGCTCCTCCTTGTCAATCTCCATGTGGAACACTCTGTATCCCACAAAAGTATCCTTCTTTTTAGAAGGTTCTAATTATGTCTTCTTCGCCTTCGGTATATGGATGTATATTTTCATGTATACAACTTCATGTCTGGATAGCCTGCTCCATGTCTCAAACTAGAGACCATCTAATCTGTTACCTCCTACAATCATCACTATGTCTCCCTCTCAGATCTATCACCAGTGACCTGCCCGGAACAAGCGCAATAACAAAAATAGAAAACAAGAACAATATTCTTATGATAAGGAAATATGAAGAAGTATAAAAAATGGGAAATAGGAACAACACTTTTCTTGTGTTGTTACCAATCATTCCTCCATGGTAACCTTCCCGGAACAAAACAAGAACAAAATACAAGAGAAACACTTTTCTAATGTTGTGACCTCCATAGTAACCTGCCCAAGACAAAGACAACAACCAAGATCATCTCCTAGAATAGATCAATTTCATATTGTAAATAAGTGCATCATTAGTACTAAATAGTGAGATTTTACATAATGATTATTTTAGTAACAATATTCAAGTGTCACTAAACATTTGATAGAAAAAAGTACTGAGTAGTAATAGAACTCTAAAGACTGTTGTCCCAATTACAATATTTATTTAATATGCCACACTATAAAAATATCAAACCTGATATCCAAACCTGGAATCTTAATTGCTAGGGAGGGTGCAATATTCCTCTAAATGCACTAGATCTAAGATCCCTTTAGGTCTATTATCACTACTTGGAAAAAGGTCCTTTTTCCAAGTGTACATCTCTTGCAAACACCCTCATGATATAATTTATATACCAGTGTGTACCTATGAAAGTTGTAGCACCATCCATCTTGTTTTCTAATCTCAAGGTTTGCGCAACTGGAAACTAGCAACTGCAACTAGCGACTAGTGACTACAACTATAAATGGAAATTGCAACTGCAAACTGCAACTACAACTAGAAACTGCAACTGCAACTGCAACCGACAACTGTGCAGTGGCAATATTTCAACTAGCTCTAAAACCATGTTGGTGTTTACATGATTCTCATATCTCATAGTTATTTCCTTATTATTAACAACAAGATTCACTTTCATACAACAATTATCATAGAATAACTATACACTAAAAATATCAACTATAACAATGCAATGGAAATAACAATATCTAGAAATGTTAACCATGCACAATAGACATAAGAAGACAACACAAGAACACAACACAAGAACACAAGAGTTTATCCTGGGAAACCCAAAGATATTACTAGAAGAACCCAACAACCTTTCTGGGTTGGGAGAAAACGCAACAACCTTTATCTAGAAGAATATAGTCTAAGATATTACGAGTACATAACCATCAATAGCCAAAATACCATACAGAGAAGATCCTCCCCAAGTCTAGAATCACCAAGACCTAGCTCCTCAATAATATGACAAAGAATAACCAAGCAAGAGCTTCTCCAAGTGTGGCACACTCTCCAAGATAACCAGTAACAAAAAAATAGTGAAACTGCCAAAATTGCAGCCGCAATTTCCTTGTGCGCACTGTAGAAGGAGTTGTATGACCTGTCAAAATGAAATGAACCAGTCCTGTATTTATACTGATCTGGGTGCCAATCTAAGGTCAACTTCGTATTTCCGGGTCATCAATTTTATTATTATTTTTCCTGTGGGATAGACTTCTCTTCATGGGTCTTCAACCTATTCTTGGGACTTCTGTAATGGTGTAGATGGGTCTTCTTATACTTTCTTGTGGAGAATGACTGCCCGAAGTTGCAAATCTCCAACATAAATTACTAAATTGATTTCAATCTCCATGTTTTGGACATGAAATCATCCCATTAAAACCCATGCTTTTATACCAGATATATACCTTGTATGAATGTCCATAAAGCAAATATTTCACTCATTAGAATCTTGAAAACTCAACTTCCAAGGTTAATGAAAGTGTTTTGTTTATAAATTGGCATTTTACTAGATACAACTATCTAGTTAATACCTTTTTTCCAATATATTAAAAAAAAAAACCATTAATACAGAGAATTTGTTATCTTTATAAACTAATGATAAATATGGTTTAAATGTATATTTCTAATATAACAAACATAAAAAAAATATTGATATAATAAATATCCATGAATTCCCAAACAATTTGCAATGAAATTCAAAAGTGTTTCAAAAATATCCCTTCAATATTTTTAATGAGTATTAAAACTTTTAATATTTGAAGTACATAACCCTCTCCTAATATTTAAAGTAGATAATCTATTTATTTGTCACATGTTATATCAATATTCCATTCAAGTAGTTTCAAAATATTTTTAATGAGTACTAAAACTTTTAATATTTAAAGTACATAACCCTCTCCTAATATTAAAGTAGATAACCTATCTATTTGCCACATGGTATATCAATGGTCCATTCAAGTTTCTTAATATAAGAATTTTAATATTTAAAATATAAAATCCTTTCCTAATATTTAACTAAGATAACCTACTACTTACCACATGCCATATCAGTGTTACATTCAAGTTTTTTAATGGATATTTAAACTTTTGATATTTAAAGTACATAATCTCTTCTAATATTTAAAGAAGATGGCGCAACTTCTTATCACATCCTATATTAATGGTTTAAAATGACAAAGAATATATATATATATATATATATATATAACAAAGTGATATTTAAAATTTAAAGAAGATAACTTACCTTTTTATTATATATTATATTAATACCTGAAAATGACAAAGATTAGATTGCTTTGTAATTATTATTTGTAATTATTATTTTTGTTAAAAAAATAATAAAATAATATAAAATGTTATGATATTTACATATTTAGGAGTTAGTTAAGATTAACTTGGTTTAATGTATTGTTAGATAAAAATGTGTTTTTTTTAGTATGTATTTGTATTTAGGTAATACCACAATCATGATATGTTCCCAATATACAGTGATCTGATAGTTCATATGTTCATATTCTCCTCGATCTATCTCTATTTAAAGAGCATGGAGGATCATTTTCAGATCGAACTCTCTTGTAAATATCTCTATAATTTTCTTTTGCATTAATAAATTGATCCAAGTAGCCACGTTTGCATTAATAAATTGCTCCAAGTGGTCACGTTGACTGGGGAAATGGATATTTCCCCACAGAAGTTTTATCACGTAAAAACATCAATATATCTATATTTAATCGGATGTTTCCCCACAAAGATTTTATCACATAAAAACATCAATATATCTATATTTAATCGGATGTTTCTCCACAGAAATTTTATCACGTAAAAACATCAATATATCTATATTTAATCTAGTTGTGTGAGTGATTACTGAAAATGTTTCTCCTTTCATAAAATACCCGTGTTTTCAAACATTAAAGTGTTGTAATCTATCTTATTAAATTTCATTTCTAAAAGAAATCATTTTCTATATATATCCTTAAATTGTTATTATTAAATATATATTACATATTTTAAAAATAAAAATTATGACTTACTTCTTTTCTTTGTTAAATATATATTACATATTTTAAAAATAAAAATTATGACTTACATGGATTGTCCATCATCATCATAATCCTTATCCTGAGGAGTCCATGTGCCAAGCATGCATCATGTTCCATATTTAATAAATTTAGACACATATTGTATTTCTATAAGACCATGCGTACAATTACTTTCCCTTATACTTAGATGTATGTCATTTGGGAGGTTTTTTAATGTGAAAGGTTGGTTGTTGATTTACAGGGTCAAACATGAATACTGGATTTGTTATTTTATTTATAAAATTAAAAATATCTTTTTAAAAGTGTGTATAAAATACAATGATGGACTTTTCACAATTGTGTATATAAAATATAATTATGGATTTGCATATGAGTTTCTCCAATAATTGGCATGAAAATGTGAATTTAAATTATAGACTATTGTGTATTTAAATATGATATTTTTTTTTGAGAATATTAAATTTTATGAATTATTTTATATATATTTATAATTTTGTAATTAAAAATATTAGATTTTTATAAATTATTTTATATATATTTATTTGTAATAATATTTAATATTTTAATTTTTAAGAACTTTATTTTATATAATAATATTTGTTAATGAATTAAGTTAAGATTTTGCTAAAACTTTTACCTTTTTTCTTTCTTTTTCATTTGTAATTTTTATTAATTATATATGTGTGGGGAAATCAAAATAGGTAGCCACAAAGAACAAGTATTCATGTTTTTGTTAATTGGTAAACAAAATTAGTCTTAAATAGAACCGTAAAAAAAATTAGTCTTAAATATAATTGTAACTATGGCCTTTCTGGACCTGGAAACATAGTAGCTAAAAAGAAAAATAAGTAGTAGGAGAACTCGGGTTGTCATCGACATTGAGTGTGGTCGTGCAGGAGTGAAGACATATCCAGTTGACAATAGGTCAAGCACCTCTTCTTGGCAGGCTCACCTGAAAGAGAGTCGAACAAAGCATCCAGACAATGATTGAGGATATTTTGGCATTGAAGTTGGTTGAGAGTCACATTTCAAAGATAAGATGTAGATGTTCTTCCGAGAAGTCGTCAGTGTTGGGTGTCTCTGGCTCAAACGCTGCAACAGTTTGAAGCGCATTAACCAGTTGGGTTGTCACCATAATTATTTCCTCGTACCAAACTGGAGGGTCTCTTCCTCAACCAAATAACTCATTTCATCTAACGTAGTGTTGGCACTTGAAGGTAGTCATCCAAAATTGTGAGGGGGTTCCTGAAGATCCAAGGTAGAGAGCAGGAGAGAGTCTGGAGGTGCTTGCAAAGGAACCAAAGGAACCTCCTCCTTGACATAAGTCATGGCATTGTCTTCATCAACCCAATTTTGATCAGACAAGGGAGGACCAATAGGTCTTATGGAAGGGATGGGAGGAGGAACACGAGACAAAGAGGGACCAGGTCGATGATGGCAAGCCACGGAAATGTAATAGGCCAACCCATGCTTCATCTTTGCCTATTCACGTGGCATTTGAAGGGAGGGGATGAAAATGATGGCCCAAATGGGAGGAGAATGAAGGCCCAAATGGGAGGAGAATGCAGGAAGGGGAAAAAACCAAGAGAGGAGAGGAAAACTGATAACCAAACTATAATGAAATGGAAATAGCCATGCCTTACCTCCATAAAAACAACTGAGATGATAGGGAAAATCTCCTTAAAGGATGAATTGATGGCTCTTAGCATCTACGTACCTGCTCTGTGAGACCTCATCCTTCATTGAGTGTGCTCCAGTAAAACGTCCTCCTTACACAGGTGCACTACCAACCCTCCTGATTGAATGTTGTACATAATGAATTGACAAGGAGGAGGGATGGCGACTGGGAGTGTTAACTGCAGCCAACACATGTGTGTTAGATGTCACCCCATATGGGGGTAATTTTATTAATATAGTCAATTAATTGAGTTTGTCAAATATATATTTTTCTATTACTTATGAGTCTGTTTTATCTCTAAATATATAAATGTACTATATTTTTCTTTATTTATTATTTATAGTTTTATATCAATTGTTTTTAAAATTAAAATAGTTTAATTGAAACATCGCGAGAAAGATTTTCCTAAAATCTTTTAAACCCTCTTAACTTAAAACTATAAATAATAAAAATTTGTATTACAAACTCATTCTCATTTTATTTTGTAAGTGAGAATTCTATAAATTACCTTCCAAAGTCAAGAGGTACAATTCTTTTTATAGTCATAGCATAATTATTTTTACAGTCATAGTATGATATCTGTTGGTTTGAATTGCCCATAAGGGAAACCAATTCATCCAGTGTATAAAAATAAGAATTTTAACCAAACAGAGCCCTCTATAATAATCAGTGTTTAATTATCTAAGGTAGGATAACTGTCTATGAGATACGTTTCCACGAAGGGCCCAAAAATAAACATTACATACAAGAACCCAAGATAAATACCAAAACCTAAAACCATAAGCTAGATTAAGAGTCGGGAGGAGGCCCATCCTTCACATCCTTATCGTGCAAATCCAAGTTGATCTCGCTTGTCATGGGTACAACCACATCGTTTTCATGGTATGGAACATGAATATGAGGAGCCTCGACCATACTCGATCCAAGATTGAGAAGAGTTATGAGAAAGATATCCATCTTCTCCCCACGACAATCCATGATTTCAAACTAGAACCGCATGTCAACTACATCACACCGCACTTCAAATACCAAGTTCTGAAGTATCTCCATAGAGGTGAGGAGTCGACAAAATCTGTCACAGGTAGTGCAGGAAAGATACTGGGCCAAGGGAGGAGACTCCACTTTGGGGCCAGAAGTGGAAGCGGGGTGCCAGGAAAGGGAAGGTGACATGGTCTTAGGAGAAGAAGAAACTCCAAAAGGTCAAGAGGAGGATGGAAGAGTCAACACGGAAGTTGGAGAGAAACCCAATGAAACACCTTGATCATCAAACCATTCTACAGGGAAATCCTAGGGGGAAGACAAAGGGTTAGGACTACGTGGKCTAGAGGAATACAAGGACAAGGATGAGGCCAAAGTATTGGGAAAATTGGGGAAGTCAGCATTGTTTCTTTGCACCATTCAATCATAGGTTTGATACCAGGAAGGACCATGCTTAGGGCACCCGCRTAGACACAACATTAGCTGGAGGGGGAGGAATAGGAGATGAACCTAGTAACCATGCACATAAAGATGAAGGTTAAGGAAAAACCAGAGAATTTATCTTTCAGAACAAAGGGCGGGGATAAATTCATTGCCAAGGCCAAGGCGATACATAGGAGTAGACTCTTGACGAAAAATCCAATGACTAGATACACACATGTTGTGAGGTGAAAAACTAGGCGAGTCGACCAGGTTCATTGGGGGAGAAATAAAATGGAATTCCAAACCAATGGGGATGGTACGATCACAAGTGAATGCGAGAATACTATAGAGGAAGGTCCATTAATAAGACAAGGGTGACAGTAGTGGTGTTGGGCTCGTGGCGATCCGAAGCCCCAATGATCCACTCACCTGCATTAATTGCAATGAACACATAACACCCCATCCAAGGGAGTCTCTAAGTTGACTTCCATAGAAATTGTAACATACCTGGCCACCCACAAGCCAAGATACGCCACTTAATCTAACTGCAACATGCCCAACCACCCATGGGTGAGGCATGCTACAGTCTAGGGACTCACTTCAAAGTGACTTATATCAATTTGAATCAGTTCTAAGTTAATTAAGAGGCATGAAAATCACCTGCATAAAATAATATCCATGATACAACATAAAAGAAATAAACAATGTTCCATGCACAACAAATAACGAGCAGACGGGAACATTATAAATACATATCTTAGAGATAATTAAATACACACTAGAATAACATCATACAGAAAAAACAGAGAGCACTTATCTTTCAAGTAAACATTCACCAATTGGCTGTAGACCAAGGACGGTCCTCCTGACCATAGACATTGTTGTTATTTTACTCTCAACAGTAGGTCACCCCCGAGCCAGGGCTATGAATCCACAAGGACGAGTCCTAGGCCAAATCTGCAACACACAACAGTTGGCTAACTAGCTCTTAGGTTTCCCAACCACACAACAAATCCTAATTTCCAGCTCTCTTTCCCTCTAAGCCTGTACAACCCAAAGAAATGGACACCTTTCTCTTCCATGCAGTCCCTCAGGCTGTCCCATTTATCTCCAGGGCTCGAGTGCTATTGGTCAAGAAATATCCCTACTGGAAACTCCAAGGATCCTCAGTTGTGGACATTTCTATACGAACTTCCATCAATATCATGCACACAAGAATCCATTCCCTCTTGGAATGATCAGTAATCTATTACAACCATCTAGAAATGGCTCTCCCAAACTAGTCAACACTCAATCTGTCACAGGATTTTCAATACTCACAACAATCCAAAGTACACCAGCTCTCTTCTACCCAGCCTGCACAACCCAAGAGAATGGACCCCCTTCTCTTCCATGTAGTCCCTCAGGCTGTCCATCTCCTTCCAGGGCTCCAATGCATTTGGTCAAGAATCTCCCTGTTGGGACTCTCAAGATTCACAACTTTGAGAGAAACTTAACACAGTCCAAGCATCTTAGACATGTATGCACTAACTCATGGCTGAGATACACCAACAATCATTACAACCAACAACCATGGCTCATTTCCAGCCATTCGGTTTTCCATGCTCCCCCCAAGATATCACAAATGAGAAGGAATGAGTGGTGAAAGAATGAGTAGAGAGAAGAAGAAGAATGAGAAGAACCAGGGAGAAGAACCCCCAAAACACCCCCCCAAGGGATGTTTAAATAATTACCTGAAGACAAGAGCCACATCGCCTCCCTCCCAAGAATCTCATGTAACCCTTTTTCTCCATAAAATCAATTATGGGTAAGATAAAATAATAATAAAAATACTTAGCCCCTCAAGCCCCCCTCTCTCGTAGAATCATATCCCCCTATCTCCTTTGTCCTTGTTCGTCTTGCAGCCAATGATGTATTTTATTAATGTATATAGATGTATTACATTTCCTAGGCACTCTGTCCCCTTTTCAACTTTATTGACTCACCAGCCTAAGTCATAATTACATAATACATTCTTAGTTCATAAGGGTTAAAACCAGGATGTTACATCCCCCTCCCCTTATTTTGGCATTGTCCTCAGTGCACAACACCATTCCAATGTTATTAACATTACAAATCTAGGCCCTCTAGCCTTAATCCACACAGGAAATCCCACCCAATTTTATATACATAGGCACTCTATCCTAAAATTAAACATGTATACATAGGCATTCCGACCCAAACATGTATAACGATCTTCAAAATTTATATTTCTGGCAGCAGTTCCAACCAACAAACTCTCCTTCCCTCTCATCCCTACACAACCCAAAGAAATGAACCCCTTTCTCTTCCATGCAGTCCCTCAGACTGTTCCACTTCTCTCTAGGGCTCCAGTGCACTCGGACAGGAAGTTTCAGAGTTGCGGTTTCAAGAACTCTAGCTGCAACAACTCCACTGGAATTTCTTCATTTCATGCCTTCATCATTGAGCTTGATTTCCTTCAGGTGTTCTTTTTTGCAATCTTCCAACTTCAATGGCCATCATCTCATATGTATTATAAAAATACAGTCATCATGATATATTGTTATAATAATTCCAATCATAAATGTCCAATATGTTTTATACAAGAAAACAAAATTTTCCAAGCATGAGCTTTCTGTTCATAATGTTTTTCTCTACAGCTGTAGATATCAGTCTTCATTATGGGATTACATCCCTGCCATATTCAAGACCATCCTACCTACAATTTCCTTGATTTACATTCAACCAAAACAATTTTCTAGTAATTTATTAAATTATAATTCCCAAAATTGTTTCATATAGGAAAAAAAAAACTTCTAGACATGAGCTTCTGCTCATAATAATTTGGCTCTTGTAGCAATAGGAATTGGTATTCTTTATGTACTTGCAACACTGCCATATCCAAGACCCTTTCTTCCTACAATTTCAACATTCCTCAGCCAAACAAATTGTCAATATCTCATGTACAAGCTATATATATTTTTTCATGGTAACAATTCAAAAACAAATCACAAAGTGATCTCATAATTTTTTACAACTACAATTCAATCACTTACGTTAATCCGATTATCAATTGGAATGAACTCATCATTACCTATGCATGTATTATCAACCAATACTTTCTTTCTTCTATCTAGAAATATCATTTCGTCTCCCCCAACAAAGCTTTTTTGTAATTTCTCATTATGTAGCTACTTTAACCTGCAACTTTCTTGTTGTAATATCTAATAGTTCCGGAAGTGTTTTCAACTTCATGAGTTAGCAATACTCACATCATTTCAGTTGTTATCATAATCATTTATATGTTATATAATATATACATGCATTCGCCTAATGCATTCAATGATTCTTGTACTTGTAACATTTTTAATAGCTCCAAAACTGATCTTGAAATTGTAACAACAACAATCTAATCACCTTCAGCTAGTATTCATATTAAATATAATGCATCTATCCATCATTACATATTTTCAGTACCACATGCTTCTCATAATGCAACAATTTATTACTAAATAAAATAACAATCAATGTGCCAACACCTATGGCCACATCTACACAATGCATCCATACATTGGCTACAAGATACATCATAACTATGGCATGCATTCACCAAGGTGAGTTGGAAGGTCTAGCCAATGCCTCAACACATCATCCACACACTTCCTACTGCTTACCTAACTATTTGGATACCTTCCTTTTCAACCCAAACACAACACTGAGAATATAATTCTTAAGTGCTCTTTAGTGTCAGAAAAGAGGTTTCAGTCCAAACATCAAATATACAGTAGATACAATTGAGCACTCATATATTTCTATAGCCCTTCCATATCCAACCATATTATGGTCTCACACATGACTATCTCTATGGATATCATGGTTATAGGAGTAACTTGTTTCCTGAATTAACTCGGTTATGATCCTATAAAAAAACATAACATAATATGAAACTAACACTTTATCTAAATGCATTCTAGCATCAATAAGAATTACAAACTCTAGACCTTTGCCCATTACATATTAGTTTACATATTGAAAAGTAACCGAGGGAATTCTTACCTCAATCCCCTTCAACATGTATGCATCAACATAAACTAAATGCATACCTGCCTAGTTTTTATCAACCTACTTGTTGATATATGACCAACTGATATTTGTAGAAGCTCACAGATTTCCTCCTTCGTCATTTTGATCACCATTCCTGCCACCCTCATGGGTCTTCACCTAGATGGAAATCATAAGCAACATCAACATCCACGCCTTTAACCCTGCTATATCATTTTTCCCCAAATACATAATCCATCATTATTCATACTCAAACATTATTTCATAATAATAGGCTATTCTAGGTTCACAAGCATGTTATATGCATATCCAAGCATGTACATATGCAAAATTACACATCCATATACACCAAACATTTACTGTTAGCATGCCTTCTAATGGATATGCATTTTGACTTCATTGTATGCCTCATTCACTCTAGTGCATTTTTGTTTTAATTCACTTATTTATTTATCTATTTATGGTGTAGTTGGTTTTCCTTGAATTCCTTCGTATCCTTGTTGCCTTGTGTGCTCCCATTTTGCTCATCTGCACTATTGTTCCTTGGTCTGAACACTTTCTAGCCAAGTTCTACTTGGCCATTCTACAATCCAACCAATGTGCTCTATTTCCAACAACCTCTCCTAGGTAGTCATATCCAATTTTACCCTTATGAAACATTACAACACCCTAGAATGAAGTAGTTCAAACATTCCATCACTCCACTACAACGTTCTTGAATCAAATACTATTACTCCTTAGTTTTCCATTAAGTTACTTCATTAACATTTCCCTGTGAAACCATACCTTTCACACTTAATACCATTCCTAATGGAAGTTCATTTTCACTCAATGACACTTTTCAAGTGAGAGGGAATTCCCAATTCTATGCATTAGCATCCTACTTTCCGTTGTGAACTCTGATATCAGAAGTGGATATCTTTCACACTTTTCCTTTTATGCCCATCCATGACATATGTAACCTGCTAGCTTCATATCCTATGTGAGGGTTCTTACTTTTGTAGTACCTGTAATTTATTCAGATCCTCTAGTTGTTGACTAATACTTTTGTTCCACTATTCTTGAGTTCCTTCCCACCTTTCAATAATTTCTCTGTAGATCTTGATTGCCTCATCCAAATCCCATAATATTTGTCATGCTTCCATGACCCTAACATATGCTCCTAGACTAGAATTGATCTGATTATACCTCTAATCCTGACAAACCTGCAAGCAACCATCTTGTTATAATTATACATATTATACAAGATTGTCAATTAAATTTACAGGTACCTTTTCTGTTTAATTTATGAAGAAAATAAAATATCAATTATAACAATTATCCAAAAAAACAGAATGAATCCAGGTCATTCTCCTCTGAATCATCTTTTCAACGACTAAAATCCACCCCAATTCAATATCGGAGTTGAATTTTAGGACTCCCTGAAAAAACCAACTTTCATCCCCCTTAGTTGATACAAAAATTCGAAAACTGAAAAGGTGCTTCCTTCAAACCATGACCCACATGACCACAACTCGAAACTATGGGCTTAAACACTCTTTAGCGCCCCGCTTCGTGTTTTCCTACAAAAGATAATGTGTGAACACCAAGTCCGAGGGTTGGTTTACTTCCATGCCCTTTTTAACCTAGCATGGAACCCGCACTATGACCAAGTCCTCTGGACTTCGACCTTCAACTATTCTCCCTCTTCAATATCTGATTTTGCTCGGAGTTAAGCTTTGCAGAATCCCTTCCAATGAATCTACTAGTAGATTGGACGATCGATATTTGATCTCTCGTCAACTGGAAGATCCCATCCCATCTGGAGGCTTCAACAAAATCAACCGTCATGACTTAATCAAACGTTGAGACGGACGACTCTCAACCAATTCAGAAATTCGACGCTCTGGGGCTCTGGGATATTTCCATTCCAAAGTCTCCTACTTCTCCAGAGTAACAATCCTCTGAAATGCTTACCATGTTCATCCATGAATTAATCGGAAGATCGAGACTTAATCAAGTGTTCAGATGGACGATCCTTACACACTTTAGAAATTCGGCACTTCGGGGCTCCGGAACATTCAGTTCCCCAATCTCTCAATTCCCTCAGAGTGACAATTCACCGAAGCACTTACCCCCCTCCTCCTAGTTGATACAACAATTGAGAGAGGTACCAAAGGGATCTTAGATCGACGATTTCCATTCCTTTGCGACTTCGGTCTTTGACACTTTTCACTGGTAGAAACCTGGAAATTCCTAGAGTCACATACTCCCAGAGATGACATGGCATGATGACATCACCTAGGGTGACATGGACCCATGGCACTTGTGCCACATGTCACTTAAAAATAGAAAGATTGGGGTCCAAAAGGTACCAAATATGGGTGACATGTGTCCCCACATGACACCCTTGCCACATGGTATAAGCCACATCATCAGCCATACAAACGATCCACAATCACTGCTCCAGATCCGACGGCCCATGTGACCTCACGACTCTACCCTTCCGTGCATTCAACACTTTGGGGTTTCGAAACTTCAAGGTTTTTATCTACAATATACTTAGTATTATCCATAATGGAGAAGTTCCAAAGGTCAAACTTCTCTACCCTTATACCATTGCTAGATCCGACAGCCCGCAATGCTCCCATAGCCCTTTCCTTAATCTAACGGTCGACAAGAATTCTAGGACTTCGACGCTTTGGGGCTCTGGGTTGTAGCAGTTCAACAAGGTTTAAAACTCCTGGAGTGAAAACTACCGAAGTGGGCAATATTGGGTGACCACAATAAATGGCAGAGATCCCCCCACACCTCCCATCATATTGAACAAATGATGGGACTTTGTGACTTCGGCCTTCGACAGTTTAGGCTTTTCCTGCCTACCAAGATCATTGAAATAGTGAAGTTTTGAAGTCTTACCTTTCACGCTTAACCTCAATCAATGAATAACGATAAAAAATGTAGATTTGTCAGCTTCGACTTAACCTTTACCAACCTCTGGTTTTGAATTTATCGGATGACCCTTGTTCACTTGCCCTCTGATCCAATGATCCATATCTCTCTTGATACCATGGTGACGATTGCTCCCAAATTCAAAAGGGACGGTCATGATCCTTTGATCCCTTACAAAGTATCTCTGACATTCTAGCTTATGCGTGGACTCTGCAAGGCCATTTCTCCTGAGATTTTCGACTTCCAAGTCATAATCGATCTCAACCACAAGACTCTAACCAATAGACCCGGTCCATACCGGCCCGTTGTTTCAACCAAAATCTATGATACTTATTTGTAACATACCCAACCACCCACAGGTCGGGCTACGCCACTTAATACGATTGCAACACACCCAACCACCTGCAGGTGAGGCACACTGCAATCCAAGGACTTACTTCATAATGACTTATCTCAATTCGAATCACTTCTAAGTTAATTAAGAGGAATGAAAATCACCTGCATAAAATAAGATCTATGCAACAACATAAAAGAAATAAACAATATGCCATGCACAACAATTTTGTCTCTTGGGGGAGGATCTGCATGGGAAGGGGCTATCAATTGCTCGTCATCCTCCAAGATCTATTGAAAGGAATCAAAAGAGTTTCTAGATGAGGGGCCCTTTTCTACTGTTGAGACCGTCTTCTTTGGGGTTTGATGACATCTACATGTGACTTGTGTGAAGTCGTCTCAGGGCTTGTCTTCTTCAGGGGATTCATCTTTGCTTGGGGAATTGAGAGGGAATTCCTTGAAAAGGTGTCCATGCTCATGGAAATTTCTACATCAGAAAGGTATATGCTCGTATTCAATGGTCTGGGACCATTTCTCATCATGGTACTCTAGAGAAATGGAGCTAGGGAGGGGTTTGGAGATATTTAGATAAACACATATACGAGTGTAGCAGGTGTACCTTCTCTATCAAGTAGCCTCTGAAGATTTAACATAAACTCCGGTGGTATTACCAATACCTGCCAAAATTTATTCTAACCAAAACTCTTGAGGTAAATAATAGAGGCGAATCCATACCAATGCATGTGAGAAGTCCTCCTCTTCTGAGCTAAATGCTCTGTCCGAAACCGTAGAAAGAGGCCCGCAAAGTTGAATAAATATGTCCCTCCATCAAAGATTCAATTATGATCTTCTAAGTTATGAAAGATAATAGTGAAAAAACCCCTGGAGCCAAGTTGCAGTTCATAATTTCCTTTGGGTCACCATCAGTGTTGTATCCATTTGACCAAATCTTGCTCGAAAGGCCAAAGACCTAAGAACATTTGGACCAATCTGTAACCCCTCATGTATTGTTTCTGATATTCAATGTGAGGATTATTTATTACATACTAGAGGCTCTTGAGGGAGAAACTTCCCTAGCTCCCAGATGCGAGCCATTTTTGCATGCGCTAGTCCTGGATCGATTTCCATGGCTCGTTCCTTTGCCGATCCGTCAGAAAATAGGAGATTGCGTAGGTGCCGGGGAATCTCAAAGGGCGACCAGTTGAAACATCCCCTGTCAGTGTCTTGTGAAACCACATGACTGTAGGAGGTGGTGCATGGACCTCATTCTACGAAAGCCATGGCTAGATCAGGCCGAGATGCAGTTGAGTGCACAGGCATCCAAACCAGTAAAACCTAGAGAGTTGCAACCTACACCCTAGCAAAGCACTCTCCTTTCTTCATTATTTTGATTCTTAACTATTTTTACTTATAGAAACAAACTCATTCTCATTTCAGTTACAACCAATTAATGGTTATCATGTGCATCGAAATAAATAAATAATAAATAATTTACTCAATAATTGGGTTGTCACGTCATTTGGTGTTTGAAGTAATAAATGTGTCCAAAACAAAGAATGCATAATTATCATAAGAAATTTCAGTCGACAAATATACTTAGAGGCAATTGTCTTTCTACAAACAATAGAGAGAGGAATTATATATAATAATAATAATAATCTATTTTTAAGGTCACAACCAAGCCAGCACACCAAATTGGTGTATGAGACCCCCTTGTTTGTGGGACAAGGGACCCCCCTCCGCCCAACGATTTGAATGGTAAAGTCTACAAAGGTATACATACCCTACCCCCCTCTAGATTTGAACCTATGACCTCTTAAGAGGAAACACATGTTCTTAACCATTAGGCCCACTCAGATATAAATAATAGAGAGAGGAATTATATATAATAATAATAATAATAATAATAATAATAATATAATTTTAAGGTCACCTCCAAGAAAGACACCAAATTGGTGTATGAGACCCCCTTTTTTGTGGGACAAGGGACCCCCTCTGCCCAAATATTTTTTTCTTTTTTTTTTCTTCACGGGAAACCCCCGAGAACTTCCACTTCATGGATGACCCCAAGGGGGAACAAGAGATTCAAACCCGTGGCCTCCTCCACTGAGGATAACTTCATGTATGACTCATAATCACTTGAGCTAACCTTTGGGGCTATTATATATATATCTAGTCATTAATGATGCATTGTGGTGTGTTTATTTTTTGTCCAACCTCATCATTATACTAATATTTTAATAGGTCTTTTGGTATTGAGCTTGTGTCATTTTCCACTATAACAATGACACAATTCAACTGAAGATCTCATGATGCCCTTGTGTTGGGGGGTGGGGGATGTTTAATCTTTTGGAGTTGTTGTTGGAGATAATGTCTCCATTATTGTTGTGAGTTGTTAGAGAACTTCTAGATTAGCTATTTTTATCTAATCATATCCACTCTCTTTGGATCTAGTTTTCTAGAAGTCAGTGATCTATATTATTTATGTAACCCTTCATTTCATCAATAATATGCATGTGATTTTTGTGTGCATAATTCCTTCTCCTCCATTTTCTGAGTTGGTATCAGAGTTGGTTCAACCTTGACTCTCTGAAGAGAGGGGATGTAATCATGCAGTTTTATCAATTCTTCTAATCCTTAGTACATAGGTTAGAATGTGTGAGAAAAGTTTGTTTTGAGTGCAAAGTATTTTTTGTTAGTGCGTAGAAGACTGCAGTTACCATTGTTGTTGCTATGATGATCCACATTTGAAAGGAAGCTACTCACCGTGGAAGATTTTGTACCTCTGTGTGGCATCCGTGAGAGACACTATGAAAAGGAGCAAGATTTCATCCCTCAATATGATATGCTTTTATGTACTTTACAAAACTGTTAAGGGAAGGAGCAAGGCTATATGGCCTGCTTGGGCGAAAAAAAAAGTAGCAAATGAATCAAATTCACATTGTAGGAAATGATGCAAATGCAGGAAAATGCCATCTACCAAACCGAAATCAGCAGCAGAAGGCTCCACCAAAACCATGAAGGAACTCACAATCTACATAATTATTTCCACAAGAAATATCTTGATTCTAAAACAATTTAGTACTTTACAGAAATTTTATCTCTTCTAGAAAATATTAGCATTTATGTAGAGGAGGGAGTTATTCTATGCTCAAATGTTCTTGAGCAAAGTCTTGGAAAAGAATTACAACTTTGTTGCGATAAATTTTTTAGTAGACTATTTGAAAATCTCATATTGAGTTGTGAAAAGGACAAACTTTGCAGTTTTTTGTCACGATGCATCAACATTTTTCCCTTCTATGACAATTATACTAGGAGAGATTGTGCAGATCCCACTCCAATAAATGATGGAAGATGCACTAATTGCAACATTTCCTCACTTGGTTCTCAGCATTCCTGACCATCTATGCCACAACCATATTTTATCAAGGTTGGTTTATGTTTTTAAACGAACTTTTTTTTACTTTAAGAACATAGTTATATTAAGAACTGCATTAGCATTATTTTGTAAGAATGTATGATGAAGAACCAATCATAGAAAAAAGTAACATGATTTAAGTTGGTGGTTCTTGATGTACTTTGGTGCCATATAAGAACATGTTCATTGGTTTGGTTATGTCTATAGTATGCTATGAGTTTTTTGTTCTTGGAGTATTTGGTAACCCAAGAAAAATAGTCATTGGTTATATTTCAAGTTTGTGTTTGTGAGTTTGTAATAGGACACTTTGTATGATTGATTATTGGATACATTCAGTATCTATATTGTTATCCTATATAACTGACAAATACATAATTCGTTGTGTATTTGACAGATGGAAGTATGTTCATAGAGTGATTCAGTATCGAGACTATGTGTCAGGGTAGTCAAGAATTGTCAGTCCTACAAATACATCATTGATGGTTAGAAGCAACTATATCTTAAATGGATCAAGTGGTAGATCAAATTTGATGGTTGAGAAAGAGCGTAGTCTATGTGATTTCAGAGTGGATAGAGATGTTGATCAAGACCATACCAGACAAAGATCAAAGTCCAAAAATGTGTTTATTTTGATTTCAATACAGTTTTCAAATAATGTAAGCATTAAAGAGGGGTGTTGGAGATAATGCCTCCATTATTGTTGTGAGTTGTTAGAGAATGTATAGATTAGCTATTTTTAGCTAATCAGATCCACTTTCTTTGGATCTAGTTTTCTAGAAGTGAGTGATCTATCTTATTTATGTACCCGTTCACTTCATCAATAATATGTGTGTGAGTTTTGTGTGAAAAATACCTTCTCCTCCATTTTCTGAGTATTGGTTTCCCTCCATCATCAAAAGAGTTTAACATGGGTTGGTTTCCCTTTGTCATAAAAAAGGATTAACACATTTCTAACAAGTCAAATTGATTTAAATGAACATTAATATAATATTTTTATCACAACTAAAGAGTATTTGGTTATAACATAGAGTATCAAAAGTGATTAATGTAGCTAATGTAACAAATAATAGTCAATGTGTATATATGTGGGGAATAAAGTTTAAGGCCTGCTGTCACTTAAGTTACTTCAACTTTGGAATTTTTCTTTTAAGGCTTCTTAACCTTCTTTTAATCTCACTGAATTTCTTGAAAGTCGCATATGGAATTATAGTAATATAGTAATACCTAACTATTTACATAAACAAAAATAGAGATATAAGTTAAGCATTAAGCATTCTTGTTCATAAACTATCTATAAATATGTCATATTTTTTCTTTAAATGTATAAATGTAACCTATTTTTCTTTCTTTATTATTTATTATTTTTATATAAATTATTTTAAAATTTGAAATAATTTAATTGAAACATTTCAAAATCTTTTAAATCCTCTATACTTTTTTCCAGCAGAAAAAATTGCTCGATTATATTTAAAATATAATGTGTTCTCACATAATGATACATCAGTAAATAGATACCACTAACATGTATATCTTTCACCCACAATTGGTCTACTAGCCAATTAGAAGGAGGAAAGAGCAAGAGTTTTTTTGAGAGATATTCCAGATTACTACAAATATGAGAGAAAGAGTACAAAATTTGAGGATTAAACCAAGAGTTGATGCTACAAGTGTTCTAGGAGAGAATTGTTGCCATACTGAAATCTACCAAACTGCCAAAACAAAATGCTTGGAGAATCCAATCCTAAAATATTTTGGTGGCTAGTGTGGGGCCCTCATGACCATCCAGCCAATGGTTGTATGAGATCAAACCTAATTTCCCTTATAATGTTGTCTTTGATAATAGGCCAGCTTTCATGTTATACTCTCGAGAGGTATGAGTGAAGATGAGCTTCTTGAAGTGGCGTTGAAGTGATCTTATTATGTCCTTCCAGGCCAAGAGTGTGATAGTTTGTGGCTTACCTTTGTGGTTCATCCAGTCTATGATAACTCTTGAGTACCCGATCAATTGAAGATGTTCGATATTTAGTCTGGATGCCAAATGAAGAGTAGCTCAAGAACCCAATAGTTATGCCGTTGTGTTGGTGCCTGGGCCGCAACATAAATTCCATCTATATATAGAGTTTTTATTGATTTTTATCAGTTCGCCCGCGCCACTCAAAATTCCACTATGTTGTGTTGCACCATCAAACCACCCTGTAGGAGTATCCTCAGTAATAATAGGCCCGACTAATGTATTTTTTTTCACAATGTCTAGGTGTATGTTTTTCCATCTTTGGTACAGTCCAAGATATTTATATGCAACAGTGTTGATAGAGGGTGGCTTATTGTCAAAGATTTTAATGTTTCTAGCTAGCCAAATGAACTAATTAACCAGTGGAAGGATAAGCTTATAGTTGCGCTCACTGGATTTCCAATGTTGAAAGCATGCAGAAATGGAGGTCCCATTCTAGACAATGTTAATGTTGTTGTCCAGTATAATCCTGTCCCAAACAAGGTGAGTGAAATTGCACTGTGTAAAGAGATGATTGATTGTTTCGTCATCCCTATAGAATATTTGATAGATATTGGGTCCAACCCATCCTTTCTTTGGAGGTTATCCCAAATGGGGATTTTTTTTTCGACAGATAGCCAGGTGAAGAGCTTAATTTCATGCGGAATTTTCCAATTCTAGAGATGCTTACACCATCCATTGATGTTGTTCTGCCAGAATGTGTTTGCAATGGCTGGGTACAATTTTTTTACTGAGATGAGGCCCGAGATATCCTCTCTGTCCCACAAGAAATGATCCTTTGCATCGTGTAGCAAGATGCTCATGTGAGTAAGCTCCAGGAAATACTTTTCCCACTCTGCATCCAAACCTGTTGGTAGATCTAGTTCATGACTAGTTTTCCAGTTTGTTGTCAAGGTCCTGTGAGCAGTGTAATTTTTGGCTTGAAAAAACAAATAGATATGTTTTTAATTTAAAAGAGATATTAATTAAGTGAAAAAAAAGAGTTATGGCCGAGTCCATTGATGCAGTCATTTCCGATTATGATAGAATGTCCAGAGCCCAGCTTGCAGTTAAGCCAATTCGTGATCCCAAAGTGTCGAATTCACTAAATTCCTCCAAATCTGTGAAGCATCTCGTGTAAGAGGGGATCCATTACGAAGCCAGGAAGCGACAGAGGTGTATGGTAAGTATTTCTCCTTGATGACAGAAATCCAAATTCCAATTGTAGTCAGAACTCGGCAGAGAGAGTTGGCGGCCAGAGCATTGTTGAACTTGAATATGTTTCTGAACCCCCATCCACCCTTGATTTTCGGTTTTGCTAGTGTTTGCCAGTTGTAAAGGTGAATCTTGTGGTGTTCCTTGCTGCCTGACCAGAGGAATTTGTAAGCGATTTTTCTTAGCTTTTCCAAGACCGATATGGGTATAACGGCAAGCGCCATCTAGTATATCAATTGTCCTTCAAGGGAAACTTTAATGAGTGTGTAGCGACCTCCTATGGAGAGCCATATGTTACACTAGTGGCCAACTTTTTTATTCCACCTTAGCAATGAGCAAGTCCCAGTCTGAAGCCTTGTAATGTTCTGCTTTTAAAAAATAGCCAAGGTAAACCCTTTTTACTTAAATCCATAAACAATACAAATTTGTATTACAAACTCATTCTCATTTAAATTTCAATTAATTGTTATCATATTCATCAAAATAAATAAATGGTAAGTAACTTATTTAGTGATTAGGTTGTCATTTGGTGTTTGAAGTAATAAATGTGTTCAAAGAAAAGAGTGCATAATTATCATAAGAAAATCTAGTTGAATGTACTTAGAGACCATTGTCTTTTTACAAAATATAGAGAGAGGAATTATAGTGTTAATGATTATATATATATATATATATATATATATATATATATATATATAGTTTGTATGGTTATTAATGATGCATTATGGTGTGTTTATTTATTGTCCAATTTCATCATGATACTAATCTTTTAAATGGTCTTTGGTATTGACTTTGTCCCATTGTTCATTACGATAATGATACAATTCAATTAAATATCTTATGAGGCCTTTGTAACGAATGTTAATGTGATATTATTATCACAATTAAATTAAAGAGTATTAAGTTATAATCTAGAGTATTACAAGTAATTAATGTAGTTAATATAAAAATTAATAATCAATGTATATGTTCATTAAATATATTGTGGGTGGTTGAAAAGAATGGTTGTTATCCTCTCTATCTAGATTCAATTCATTGTAAATGACACGTGACACCCTTAATGGATCTATAAAATACTCTTATCCTTCTTTCTCCAACATAATTATGAATATGATGAGATTGGATTTTAATAAATATATATATATATATATATATATATATATATATATATAATAAAATAATAATATTTTGTATTTATATATAGTTTATTTCCTAACATAATTATGAATATGATGAAATTGGATTTTAAGAAATTTATATATCTATAAAATAAAATAATGGTATTGTATATTTATATATAGTTTATTTAATTATAAAATAATGGTATTGTATATTTATATATAGTTTATTTCCTAATTAAATAGGAAAGCTTTGATTTTTATTTTTGGAAAAAAAAATTGTATACAACTTTTCATTCTATATGTATATGAGGGCTAAAGAATTCCCATATGGAAACAAAATCGTGCTCACTGTCACGCATATAACTAAAGAAAAAGAGGCATCTTAAGCCTTTGTTAGTGGGAATAAAATGTTTCATAGTGATGGGGAGAATAGTTTCTCTAAAACATTGAACGTTGAATAATTTTGGGTTGGGAAAAGGAGTTTTATATTTTTTGTGAATATTTTGATTGAACATTTTATCTCGAGAAAGTCTTGGTAAGGTTGATTGTGTTTGGGTTTAGATAATAGGGTGTTGAATAAACCAAATAAAGGAAGCATAATATAGGTAAATTGACATTTTCCTCTTAGAGTATGAGACTAAACTGATTTTGGTTGATTCACTACAATTTAATTGATTCCAACCATTAGTTACAAGTGATTAGGATAGTTTGGTAGGAGATGCAATTTGTCCAAATATATTTCATTATAAAGTTGTCATTCACAATGAATAAGTTTTATAGGATTTGTTAATGATGTAATGATTTGAAACAATTCTATTTTTTCCCAAAACAAAGACTTTCATGATACGAGAAAAGAAAGACAAAATCTCTATATGGATGTTTACATTTAGTACATGGATGGGAAAATGACATTTCCATGAGAGACACAACATAGACTAAATAGACTAAACAAGCACATAGGACTCTTTTAGATTGTATGTTATGGTTTACTAGTATTTAGGGGGGACTTTGGTCCTTCTATCTAGGGTTTCAATCCTATTAAGGGATGTATGATGGGCATGTCTCACAATTTAACCGTGACCCTAGCTAAGAATGATGCAACATATGCTTGGCCTCCTTTAACCATGTTTACATCATAGCGGGCCTCTATTTTATTGTGGGAAAACACTTGGGACTATTTGGAGGATTCTCATCATCACCATTGAGAAAACCCCTAGAAAAATGTGCATGGAGTCTTTTTGTCGAATTACATGGTCCTTTTCAAACATAAATTGGTACGAAGAAGATTCTATATATTAAAATATATAATTGTATTTGTTTGAGTTCATATTTATGCTTATATATTTTATATGTGTATGGTATTAATTTAGTTCATTCTCATCGTTGTATTGAGTTTTCATTTGGTGTTTGGTGGGTGCCCCTTCGTGTATGGTTAGAAAAACTACATTACCATATCGAGTTTTCGATTAATGTCTAGTGAGTGCCCCTTTGTATATGGTTAAATAGTCTATTAACTCTATAAATAGTTTGTCTCTTAAAACAACCCTAACTCCTTGTGGTCCCATCACTAACGAGTACCAACCACTTAGTGGTCCTTATTTAATAATTTACATTCTCTAGAAAAGGAATCATCAATGATCCTGCAGGTACTAAGTCAAAGTAACTATGCAATGGGCCTTATTCAAACAAGATGGCCTCTTACATTAATTGTGCAACTCCTAATTACCCCAAAGTAGGGAGGTTAGGGTAGGGCCCTAAAATTCCATTTGTGTTGTCCACACGGCTATAGGTGTGGAAATTTCTATAAATTTATTGTGGGTTCCTAGGTGGTGTCATATGACTATGTATCCTTCTACTATATCAAGACCTCTCAAATTGTGTGATGGTGGAGTCGACACTCTTTTGTGGTTAATATCACCTCTAATTTTAACTAATTGGAACCATCTTCATCAAGTTTAGGAAGGTTGGTATAAAATTAGCAATTCATCCCCACAAACTTCTTCAAAAAAGACACATAAAAGACTAGGTAAAACTTGGAATGCCTTGGAAGATCCAAGATATAGAGAACCTTGTTCAATGTGTCAAAGTATATGATAGGGTCCATAGAAATTTGGTGCTAAATTATAGAGGCCCTTATCCTTAAGACAGGTCTATTTATAGTCCTAGAGACAAAGAAACACTTGAACCCCTTCTTCAAAATAATTCACAAAGTTGTGTTGATTAGCTTGTTGCTTCATTCGATTTTGAGCCAAAACCAGGTTGTCATTAAGTGTGCAAAGAATGGTGGCTCTAATGTTAAGTGTCCTATAAAATTCTTGAACCTTGAATGTCCCCAATAAATATGAAGCTATCAAAGGAGGTTTTGGCTATAAACAATTTCATATGGTGAAATTTTGGTAGCACTATGATAGGTGGTATTGGTGGTGTTATTGCACCACCAATTAGTAAGGGGTAGACATTGAACCCATTAGTGTTGTATTTCCATTGTAAAACACCACAATTAAGGTTCCAAGAATTTGTTGACCACCTCAATTCAACTATCTATTTGGGGATGTCAAGCTATGCTCAAATTCATTTGTTCCTTGTAGTTTCAACAAATTCTATCAAAATTTGATGGTGAAGGTATGTTATAGCAAGATGTGCCTCACCCTATGCAATATTGCAGAGTGGGCCTTATTCCATTCCCCCATGCAGAATTACCTTCCCTGATTAATAAATCTAGAGACAAAAACAAATACTTTTCCACTTGTACGCACCTTGAAAGCTATATAGAAAGTGTATACATTGGCTGATCCACTACAGCCCCACATACATTGGGATTTGTGCCAGAAAATAAAAATTAAATGTCGGGTTTCCATGTCATGACAGGAGATCTCTGATCTTTGGCCTTCCATATACTGGAAACGTTCCGACTCGACCCTTAGGTTTCATTTTGAAGGCTATAAAGAAGCTAATTCCGAGCTATGGAAAAGGAGAGAGAATTCAACTTTGAGATCAAAGTTACTTTGGAGAAATTATTACTTCATTATTGAGTCTACATCCCTTTGTCCTTTAATTCTGAACACCGTGTTCAGCTCCCAATATCTTCCATTATTGATGGAGAACCTCTTTGTCTCCCTTATATGAGCTTGCCTTTGGTGGAGGATTGAAGTGGTGGAGGCCCAGTTGGAAGGAACTCGGTTTCTTAGTTTTGAACCGTGTCAACACAGAAGTCTGTAATTTTTCACTTTTGCTAATAATTTATTAATAGAAATACTCCTTTCCCGTCCAATTGATATCTTGCAAATATATGTATTATGATCCATGGGCATGTTTGTTTTGTATATTGATGGATTATGCTATCTAACGTGATAACCTATTATATCATCACTATATGCTTGCTTTGCTTGTTTGTTGAGAACTTATTGCAGGTATAAAGATTTGGGTCAAAGTGCTCAATGGTGGACATCATCAAATGTTTGGATGAGGTAAGCCTCTTTCTTACCCTTCTTGCACATTAGTTTATATAGCATATGTTGGAATTGAGTTGATTTCTGCAGTCATACATGTCTGTTGTGGTTCACCCTAGCCATAGAGATATTTTCCTCATAACAAAATTGGTGACCATACTGGGCATGAATCTTCTTTCTTAGGGTTTGAAGTACTTTTCTCCTTAGATTTCTCTCGTTTCTGTTGTGGTTCTTGTCATATCATTGCTTGACATCTCCTGTTCACTATGGGTCTGAGTTTTCAACCTTTCTCCCTTGCCTGGCCTTGTTTCAAACCATATATGTGCCTTTTTGCTTGATAGTCACGTATACACGCGGGTTGTCTCACTGCAAGCTACGTATATACGCTCTGTTTGGTCAAACAATCACGTACATCTTTTTTCCTTGCCTATTTTCTTGGTGTGGTGTTTACTGGGTGGGATTTGATGCTTGCTAAGCCTTCTTAGGTCTTTGTAGTGCATGTTGAGTACCTGTGGGATGACAAGAAACCCTCTTTTGGTTGAATTTTTGGGCGAAGTTTTTCTCTTCATATTTTCATTTTTATTGTCCTTGTACATTGGGCTAGGTGATTTTTTGCTTGATATACTACTTGAGTTATCTGTTTTTTATACACACTAGGTCTACGTATCAAGTTACTTTTCAGTCCATGCATTTTCAGTTTCAATATATTGAAAATACAAAAAAATAGGCATTTTGCATTGCTTGACATCTTTTGTCTTTTGAGTTTTTATCATTAGCTTAGTGCATACGGTGAAAGATTGCATTTTTACTTCTTAATCGTAGAGTTGAATTTGAAAATTGCATCGCTTTTAGGATCATATCAAAAATTAAAAGTTAAAGTTAGACTTTGCATTATTTTCATATTTAATTTCTTGTAGAGTCATAACACCATGAGTTTCATCACCATACCTTTTTGAGTAATCGCGGCCATAAAATCAATGCTATAATTTAATATCTATTAGTAACAATGTTATTTTCTAGGGTTCACAAACTAGCCTAGGATTTAGTGCCTTGGAATAGGATTTTGTGAGTAAACTTCTCCAAGGAAATTAAATAAACATATGTGTTTGATAAAGGGAGTTGAGAAGTCCATTGTATAATTGGTAATATCAGGAGGCTCCGCTCACACCAGAGTTAATCACAAGGTCGTGCGAAGTTAGTTGAAGGGATATCCCCTGGATACTAGCCTAGCATCAGAGATATTTCTGTGGATTTATTTGTATTTGGGGATCTTTCTAGTGCCCATACCTCCATGAGAGGTGGTGATTTCAAGGTTTCTGGCTTTGCTAGCCTGCCCATACAGTGATCTAGACTTACGACTGCTCACATGTGCATCGGTTATACATTGGTTTATTAGTTTCTTGACTTAGGTATCTCATAGGTTACTTGCAGGGGTTATTCTGCTAGTACCCTGGGTCAGATAGGGATCATACAACACACAACCTTTATGGAGGATTGCCTCTTCGGGGGGATCTGACTGACTATTTGTTAAGCCCACGAGGGCCCCTATAACTAATTATGTTACCTCCGATATTTAGCAGGGAGTCTTAGGTACCTCTTGGATGAGACATACCTTCTTTAGGAAGGGAGGCCACTCAACCACTTTATCCCGTTTGCATGCATATTGGCCATTTGACTTTTGGTGTGCTCTTTCCTTACTAGTTCACCTTAGGATATATTTTCATCTTTAGAGTCTTAAGTCATCGTGGAGTCGAACCAGCCGCCTCGTTGGTCTCGTCACTTGTTGCATTTACCACCAGATTTCATGTCCTTGCCTTCTAAAAGTCATAGAGTCATTATATGTGGTACACATACATCCACCGCTCAGACTTGTGATTCTACAAGGATGAGTACTGAAACTGGTCTTTAGAATTCTGGGAGCCCTTTGACTCCCATACCCACTATAGTTAATGACACCCCTTCGACTCCTGCAACCTCCATGGTTGTAGTACCTGAGGCACCTATCATTACTATGGCCCGAACTATAGTTAATTCTCAAGCTACTACCTCGAACCCCTTTGGGTCTCTTGGCCACTCACCCAGCTACAATGTTCAGTCCATCCGTATGGCTTCTAGTCCATTTTCTTATGGTATGCCTAAATTCACCTCGCATTTTTCGAACTCCATCCCATCTGTTGGCCCTATTGCTAGAGTTGGACTTGGGGGAAGTACACATCCTTACACTCCTTTTTCATTTGGTGGATCTCAAATCCCTCAAATGACTCTTAATATGGGAGGTATCCCTCCTTTTAACCTTGGGTCCAATCCTCCTACTTCTGGGTGGAATAGTCAACCTGGCAGACAAACTTTGACTCAAGTTTCGTTCTACAATCCTACCTCCTCAGCACAGATTCTGACCAATACATTTGGAATGGTGAATCCGCCTCTATCCTCTGGTTTCCAACCTAGGGGAGGTCAATTTCACACTTTGGGGAACCCCCAAATTGGATATAATCCGGCTGGGGGCAATTTCTATAACCCTCAACAGAGCATTCCAGCTAGATTGATGCCCAATCAACCTTGTATGAATCATCCTGGAGGAGGGCCTTATAATGCTGGACAGGGCCATGGTGTTTACCAAAACCCTGGATGGCCTCTGAATCCACAAGCACAATCTTTCCCGGGAGGTTGGGGCCATAATCTACTATATTTGGATAAGTTAATGAATGACCCTATGAGTCATGATCCTACATGGCCCTCAGTCCCCACCAAACTTCCTTCAGACATCCCAAAGTTTGAGGGTAAGAAAGGAGAGGATCTTGGTGATCACATCACTACCTTTCACCTTTGGTTCTCATCAAACTCCCTTAATGATGATTCTATTCATTTGAGATTATTTCAACGCACCCTTATTGGAGTTGTTGTGAAATGGTACATTGATCTACCAAGGGGGGAATATGGGACTTTTAGTCAGTTGGTGATGGTTTTATTAACCACTTCCAGTTGCCCATTCATTATGATGCTGGTTTAGAATTGTTTTCTACTTTAAGCCAGGATAGTGTCACTCATATCTCGGACCATATCTAGAAGTGGCATAGATGGAAGAGGTTTATTAAGACCCCTATATACCTGAACTTTCTTTTAGAATGGTTTCTTAAGTCTTTGCATGCTCCTATCTCGAAGGACGTTGCTACTTCCAGGGTTACCACTGAGGAAGAAGATATCTTTAGAGCCTAGCATTTAGATTTGTTATATGCTTAGTCTGGGATGTTATACCACCTCCTTCCTGACACACCACTGTCTACTTACGACCGTAGGCAAAATCTCAGACCTCATGCCGATGGCATTGTAGGTTCCACTAATGTAAAGTCTGTAGACTTGGTGACAAACCAGTTGAAAGAGTTGTCTTTAAGCTAGTCTACATGAGGAACAACCTTGTCTGTGTCTTCCAACCCCACTTGACCGACGGATGTACACTCAGTGCAATCGTCGACCAACCCTAATGGTATCCAGCAACTAGGAGGGAATAAGAAGAAAGGACGTAATAACCGTAAGGGTGGGAAAAATGGTAATAAAACCAAGGAAAATAATGAGAAGACAGGTAGTAATGTTGGAGAGGGAAAATGAGAAAAATGTAAGGTGAAGTTTCCCTATAAGCTTTGCACAGATGATCACCTTACCCATTTGTGCCCCAAACTTGCAGAAGCTGCGAGGCATTTAGCTCAATCGCTCGTTGTACTGATGAATCCATTCACACATAATCAACACTTAGCCTCGAGCTCCTCAAATGTCAAAAATGCAGCTGGTGGAGGTAAAAACTAGTGGTCACGATATGGCAACCGTTTATGTATCAATATGGTCGATGCGAAAATAGATGTAGCCACTCGATATTGAGACTATAGTTCTAAACAAACTAATTTTGGTCTAGAATATCCTCCTCCTCCAGAGACGACTTTACAGATTGAGAAACTAGAGCCACTGCCTCGTAATCTTGAAAGGATGACTTAAGAGCTCTACCCATAATCCAAATGCTAGATCTACCCAAAACTACTCTATTGTTGAGGACCTGGGCGAAACCCCTTGCGTGATGTCAGCTTTGGAGGTACTCCAGACGTGTCCTTCACAGAAGAATTCCTTACTCTCTTCTCTAGGATATCTAGAACCTAGTGGCTCAAAGGTTATATCGTTTGACGTCACAGATTTTAAGCCTCACCATCCTTACCATGCAGCTTTCCAAATCCATGTGGATTATTCCAAGTATATCATCAAACATGCAATTGTTGATGAAGGCGTTGATACGTGTGTGATGTCCCTGGCCTGTTGGAAATCTCTTAGTTCTCCAGCCCTTTCCAAGTCATCGAACATGTTGAATTCTTTTGATGGTCATTCCTTCTTCCCTCACAGTATTCTCCTCACCTTTCCGGTCCAGTTAGGTGTCAAGACAGTAAAGGTGGAAATAGAGGTAGTTAATGTGCCTCTTGATTATAACCTGTTACTAGGTCGCAATTGAACTTATGCTATGATCATCGTCGTATCATCCATCTTTTGTATTCTTTGTTTTCCTCATGAGGGGAAGATCATGGCGATCGATCAGTTATCCTTTGCGTGCTCTAGTCCTAATGCATCTCTTGGATAGTCGATCCCCGTGATTGAAAATTCTCAGCCGAAAACTGAGAATATCGGTGTCGGAATGTATTCTTCTCTTATGGGTACTTTCGACTTCTCGGCACTGAGCCATCAAGTTTATGCCATGTCCAGTAGGCCTATCTCGACTGGGAGGTCCATTCCTTTCTGCACATCTTATTTTGATGATCTGTGGACCCTACCTTCACTGACTTTGTCTTGTGAAGGACAATCACATGTTGGGATGGCCATGCCACTATCAACAGCAGAGATTGCGTATCAAGTTGTTCTCGACTCTTCCGCTGATCCGGATCCTATTCCCTCGACAACAGACGAGGAAGATCTCATGATTAGGCCAGTGTGGGCCACCTCGTTGTCTTATTCACATGATTTCCTCGATGGGACTTTGCCTTTGGAAGAAGCCATCATTGAAGCCATGAATGGTTCCGACAAACCTTGGGATGATATGCATCACCGCTCCTATTTTCTCCCAGATCTTGAAAAAATAGAACAAGACAACTTTCGATCTACTTTGAGTGAGATAATCAGTCAAGCCGTAGTTCCACTTGATACACATGACATTTATGCCAAAGGAAAAATGGTGAGTATTTTTCCTACAATCGAGATTGACATCTCTCGTACCCCTGGCAAGGTTGAAAATGTAAATTTTGGTGCAGATTGTTCCCCAGAAGAAATCCTAATCTACACCGAACTCTTCAAGGAATTCCGAGACATATTCACTTGGTCCTATGAAGAGATGCCACGGATTGATCCTCGTATTGTCGAACACGATATTAGAACTTGTCTTAATGCTAAACCTGCTTGACAATGAATTAGAGTTGTAAATCCTCGAAAGGCCCCTTCTGTTAAGGCAGAGGTGGAGAAGCTACTTAATGTTGGCTTCATCTACCCGGTTCCCTTAACTGAATGGGTATCCAACCCTGTTCCTATAGGTAAGAAGCAAGGAACCATCCATGTATGTATGGATTTTTGTTACTTGAACAAGGCTTGTCCGAAAGACAACTTCCCACACCTTTCATCAATCATATTCTCGACGAGTGTGGAGGAAGCGAAGTATTTTCTTTTATGGATGGATTTTCAGGATATAATCAAATTCAAATTAAACCCGAGGATCAACTCAAGATGGCATTCATTTGTCCTTGGGGTACCTTTGCATTCCGGAAGATTCCCTTTGGCCTTAAAAACGTTGGAGCAACCTTTCAGCGTGCCATGACTTTCACTTTTCATGATCTTAAGCACTTAGTCGAAGCTTACCTTGATGATCTTGATGCTCACTCTTGTAAGAGAGAAGATCATGTTATCCACCTTCGGCTTTTTTTTGAAAGATTTTGTTATTATAGAATCTTCTTGAACCCTCACAAGTGCATCTTTTGCATTAAGTCTGGTCATCTTTTAGGTTTTCTAGTTTCTGAGACTGGGATCATGGTAGATCCGCTTAAGGTTGAGGCAATACTTCGATTGCCTCCCTTTCGCACGATTAGACAACTTCAGGGTCTACAAGGGAAAGCTAACTTTATTCATAGGTTTATAGTGAACTATGCCACTATCACTAAGGGTTTCATGTGTCTTTTGAAGGAGGACACCCCTTTTATCTGGGATGAGCGAGCCCAAGTGTCCTTCGATGATTTGAAGAAATATTTGGTGTCGACACCTCTACTGAATCCTCCCGACTACAGTAGAGATGAATTTCTTTATATCGCCGTGTTCGAGGATACGATTGGTATGGTTCTAGTTCAGGAGGATGATGATCTCCATGAGAACTTCATTTACTATCTTAGTCGAACTTTACTCGGTCCTGAGCTCAATTATACTCATGTTGAAAAGCTAGCTTTGGCTGTCGTTCATGCAATCCAACATTTGCGTCATTACATATTACTTTTTAAGACTACGGTGGTTGCTGACGTCAATCCATTTCAATACGTCCTTACTCGACGTATCATAGGGGGAAAATACAATAAATGGATTGTCATTTTACAAGAATTTGATCTCGATTTCGCTTCTACGAAATCCAAGAAATCCCTAGTCTTTGCGGAGCTAATATCTGATTTTCCACGATTAGATGAGGAAGTTATCCATGTTGATTCGTTTGCGGACAAACACATTTTTCTTGTCTCGTCGTTGGACCCCTGGTATGGAGACATTGTGCTCTATATTTATACTTTGAAGTTCCCTCAACATCTCTCATGAGATGACCATCAACGTATAAGGTACCAAGCTACGAAATATACTATCGTCGGTGACACTTTGTATTGCCGAGGAATAGACGATATCTTGCATCATTGTTTAACACATGGAGAAGCTGAGTCTGTTCTAAATGATTTCCACAGTGGGGCTTGTGGTCGTCATCGATCTGGGCTTGCGATAGCCCAAAACAATTTGCGAGCTGGTTATTTCTGGCCTAATATATTTAAGGATTTTTTGAAGTGGATAAGAAGTGTCACCCCTGCCAGGTGTTCACTCAAAAAATGTGCTCGCATCCAACCCCTCTTCATCCAGTCATTACCGTCATTCCCTTCACCAAGTGGGGGGTGGACTTCATCGATTGCAACCCAACTTTGGTTGGGGGGCATCAACACATTATCATGGCCTTAGAATACTTTACTAAGTGGTTCGAGGCCATGCCTAATGTTAAATCCGATGGGAATACTGCATCCTTCTTCGTATTCAATCAGATTATCGCCCGGTTCGGTATCTCGAGTGAGTTTGTCATTGACCATGGTAGTCACTTTCAGAATGAGATGATGGAAGAACTAGAAGCTAAGATGGGGTTTAAACATGGTAATTCTTCTCCTTATTATCCCCAAGAAAATGGGTAAGTAGAGACTGTCAATAAGTCTCTCAAGACCATTTTGCAAAAAAATGTCAGTCAGAATAAATCCGATTGGCACATCATGCTATATCCTGCACTCTGGGCATACCGAACCTTGGTCAAGACTACCACTAGATTTTCCCCTTTCTAGTTAGTACACGCTGTGGAGTCGATATTACCCATTGAATGTGAAATCCCTTCCCTTAAGTTGGTAGTCACGCTCCTACCTGACACTTTCGATATCGAGCAATGCCTTGTACACCTAGAGAGTCTTGATGAGTAGCGTCGATATGCCTCTATGACTATTCAGGAGAAAAAACGATGTGTTAAGGTTCAGTATGATAAGTCTATCTGTCCTCTATTGTACGCTGAGGGTGATTTGGTCCTCTCGTACGATCAAGCCAAAGAACCGTTGGGGGCAGGAAAGTTTAAAACCATGTGGCACGGTCCTTACATTGTGCAATGTGTTCTAGAAAAAGGGGCCTATGAATTAGAAGATTATTAAGGGAATAATTTGGTCGAGCCCAGAAATGGGCTCTACTTGAAAAGATACTACGCTTGAGCCCCAGGCTGGGAGAAACTCTCTGTATACTAATATAATTTAGTGTATATATCTCTTTTATTTTTTCATCTTCGATTTCCTTATCGAGTTTTCACTTGGTTGACAGATGTCAACGGAGTCATTAGTCTACTTAGGATTCACAGACGGGGCCAATCATCACACACAGAACTTGTCTTCCACCGCTTGGGTGGTTTATTCACCCGAGGGTCTACTAGTGTCTTCAGGAGGCGTATGCCTAGGGCCATCCACGAATAATGTGGTCGAATATAGCATCGTTATATAAATTTTACGCGATACTATATTACATGGCATTCATTCATTATAAGTTCTCTTGGATTCCTAGTTAGTAGTACATCAGTTGAACGGTCGTTACCGCGTGTGTGATCCTACTTTATTCCGACGATTCCTACGGGTACATCTTTTAGAACGACAATTTGATTTTATTACATATTATCATATTCCTAGGAGTTATAATCATGTATCCGATTCTTATGCTAATTTTGTTTTAGATTGGCATTTGTCACATAATTAAAAGCAAAGCAAACCATCTAATCAATATACACATTGTAAAATATAAGTAAAGTTGAAGATCCTTTTTTATATATTTAAAAAAATATGGTGTTTATAGTACAAAATGGGGCTAACACCCTCAATACACATATATATCCGGTATTACATATCCCATGACATCTACGCCTATGGCACCAGTTGTGTGTCATGGTAGCAAACCATAGCGTTTGCGAGATGTCAAAAGAGTCGTACGCATGCCTTGGGTACACCAACCACCTGTCATTGCATGGCCTCAGGCTGATCCTCTACCTAGACCATGGGTATCCTGTGAGTCAGACATGAAAGTTTTCCCTGCACGTTTTGTAGGACCCTCTCGGCCTCTCCTCCTGCCTCTTCATCTCCCCAGTTCCTCTGTCGATGTCGAGGGAAACCCTCTGGCCATCACGGACCCACGTTTGCGGCACACAAATGTGTAGTCAACTCTTATGCACCATCTAAAAACATTTTTGTCCTAATTATACAAAAATAAAAATAAAATAAAATTTGTAAAAGCTTTTTGACATACCTATGTCACCATAGGCAGACCCCGGTGAAAGTGGCATGTCTGGATCTCCTCTAAAGTTGATCCCCTCATAGGGATAGTCATCTATAACGATGACCTGTTGTCGCCACCAGTAGAAAAAGTCCTCGTTGTAGGGTTTTAGAACCCTACCTCCTCCATGCCGCCTCATCACCTCAGTCCACTGTGCCATGACTGGATCACGAGTTTCCTATGGAAGAATCTACACTCTAGGTCCCAAACGTGGAACCTTCTCGAAAACGAAACTGCACAAGATAGAGGCAAACCCAAAACTTCTTTTACCCCCTTGTTTACACTCCATCAACTCACTCTTCATATTGTCCAGTAGTGAGGTACACCAGTCGTACACTGTGGGTCTCACAGACTTCACTTCATAGAACATGAGCAGCCTCAATGCCTGGTGCAATGAGGCCAAACCTGTGATCTTGGTCAAAACTAGGACAATGATCTTCATACTGAGATTGTTTATTACCTGGATAAGGACTTGACTCCCTACCTTAGGAGTCCCTGATACACAGTGGGCATCGATATATTCATCTATCTTCATCCCCCTACCCACTCCCCACAACTTGAGGTTCACAACCTCCCCCGGTGTGATAGACCAGTCAGAAAATAAATTTCCTCTACTTGAATTCTCAATTGTTTCCCATCGATATTGAATCTCTCACTATCAGGGTCCCAGTAACCCACCAAAATCTCCAACAACCTCACTTGGGCTCTCATTCCTTTGAGCACACAAAAAACTATAAAAACCACATCTCTTTAAGGACATTTGGGCCCCCAGATCTCGATCTATAGTGACATCAACCTCCTCATGTTCCCCTTCTCACCATTCAAACACCATCCTGTCAAAGACAAACACAATTTTGAGTTAGAACCCTTCATTTTGGTCATTTGTGTGCCTGTACACGGCTTTATTTGCACACATTCACATGTGGGGCTCAATACACACACATTGTAGTTTACACAAGAGTGTATACCTAGTCGTACATGCGACCTAATCAAATCCAGCCCGCGTACACCAAAATCTATGCTTTGCGATTTGAATAACTAAAAATTTAAGACATAATTCAAAAATGTAATCCATTGAAATTGAAGAGGAAGAGATCAAGAATTACCTGATCCAGACGACTCATGATTTCGTTGACGTATGCTCCCGCAATCCTCTTTTGAATCTTGGAGGAATTTTGGTCCAATTTGCACTAGTTGGGTAAAAAATCAAAATGGCATAGTAATTTTTTATTTTAGTACTATTTATAAATCATTTTTACCCACTTTCTATAGTCTATACCATTTTTTTCACCTAATGGACTAATACAAATGTGGATCGATTTGGTTTTTGCAGTTTTAACGTGGGATTCTTGCAGATTTCAGTACTTTGTCGACCGTTTGTCACCTTGGGTAGGTATGTTCATTACCCAGCATATAGGATAGGTATCCATTCCTCTATGCATTTTTCGCATTATCCTATAACTGTCACTCTTTATGCCCTAGGTATGAACCCATTTGTTGCGACATATAACCTTCCATCTTCTATAAATTCATGTCATTATCAAGTGGTAGACACTTACCAAACATGGGTTCCCTAGTTAGATCCCTTACTATATTTGGTGCCCATGCAAAGATTTTTTCATCAAGACTGAGAGTCCCTCACAACTTGTACTTGAATTTATGTTGAGACTCATTTCTCATTCATAAACATGAGACCTTTTACCCCGTGGACTCCCAAACGAGTTTAATTTACGCTCTTTTCCATCTCTTCTTTAAAAATCGAAAATATTGTCGAGTGATTTGTCCCTTTCACACTCATTAAATTGAATTTGAAAGATCATGAGTCTTCGTTAAGCTCTTTTTCGACTCGTTACCAAAAATAGAAAAGATCGCCGAGTGAACTTGTCATTTTCACACTCGTAAATTGGATTTGAAAAGATGTCTACATTTTCATTTTCACACCAAGAATACTAAAAGACATAAAAATGACATTTTTTGGTGTTAATTTTTTATTGCATCTCATGCCCCTGCTTGTAGTATTGATCCTATAGTTGGTTTTTGCTTTGCGTTATAAAACGTTTGCCTTAGCAGTTTTGCATCCTCAACCAAGTAGAGCCTTGTTTATATCCTTCACAATTTGACACCCTATACCTAGGAGGGAACATTCCCTGAGTGTCCATATCCTGCATGCACTTCCCTGCATTGAGCATAGGTATGTTCCACTGTTGGAACTAGTTTTTCTTACTTGTGACTCTTGTTTCCTCTTCTGTATCATAGCATTCATTTGTTATGAAAAAAACAAAAAAAGATGGGTGGGAATGGAGTATTATCTTATATCGACAGTATTCATGTCACCTTTGAACATAGCACAAAGTTATTTGAGTCAATTCATCATAATTTTGGGTTTAGCATGGCCTTAGGAAGCTGAGCTCATTATAGAGTCTTCTCTACCGACTAGTTACTCTTCCAGTCCCTACAAAGAACTTCATTGATGCCTCCTACATCTCATGATTTTATCATTGGGTCTGTGCTTCCAGAGTCCGCCATATGTCTCTTTCTCTCGTTCAAAGGAAGTCTATCAACCTGTGTCAGACACTCCTCAGAACTCTTGAATTTGCATGTCAGCCATACCCTCGGTTTGTTTCAAAATCACATGATACTTTACTCCTATCATGCACTCTGGCCTTACTTTCATCATTGGTAGGTCACATTGAACCCAACAATCTACATTTCATCATTGGTCATTGACTGGGTGGTTTCCCTTGTGTTCGACGGCAAGACATCTATTCACACAATGGGATTCGTGCAGTGTCTTGGATTTCATTAGCCTTATTGGTGGTTTCCTTGCCTTTATAAACAATTTTCATCATTGGTTGTTATTCAGAGGGTCTTTTTACATGTAACGCTTACACTTGGCACACACGAAAGATGCATAGGGTCGTTGGTTTGTGAACTTGTTCTTCATCTGATTTCCACCAAATCATGAAGCTCCTAATTTGTACCTCATGCTGACTGATGAGATATACCTTAATGCTCTCCTTTCGGCGGGTATCTTTCCATTGACATCAACCCATTATCTGGAAATGGGACTGAGAGTCTTATGAGTACCTTGAGGCTTGCAGTCATTAGTGGCAGCATCTCTCGCCATCGATGGTTGGGAATACATCAATGTCTTCTGAGCAATGGATTATTCAGGTGTTCGACACTGACTCCCTTATTCACACTTGTAAGAATGTACTCCATGCCTTGATACCTACTTTCATTATCGGTAGGTTGTCTCGTGTTTGTTAATGGTATACATCAATGACCAATAATCAAATGATGTCTCATTGTGTTTGACCTCAAATCCTTCATTCATATGATGTAGACTTGCACCTTTGGTAGATAGTGTGGAAGACTTGAAGACATCAATATGTGGCCACAACTTTCCCGAGCTTTTGATTCCTTTTCATTTAACCAATACCTATATGAATTCAGTGATCATGGGAGATCAGATTGTACTCCATGGTATACATATATATTCAGATTGGTTTTGAGATTGTTTCTACTGGGCCTTGTTCGTGAGTATGACATATTTTTGGCATGTAACCGCATTTGTATTTTCCTATTCATGGCAACAGACACTTGTTTGGTATATTTTTCACATGGATCTGCAATGTATTTTTGGAAGCCATGTATGCAAAGCCAGTACAGAATGTAATGAGCGATCGAGTTTGTCCAACTGGTTCTCTACCACTCCACTTCTGGGTTATTTATAATGTATTTCTACCATCGCAGATTCTCCTCTGACCTCACATATTAGGGGGCATATGTTATAGAAATATTTGCCTCCCCCTATGCAATCTTGCAGAGAGGGCCTTATTGCATTCCCCCATGAAGAATTAATTTCCCTGATTGATAAATCCAAAGAAAAAAATAAATATTTTTCCACTTGTATGCACCTTGAAAGCTATACAACAAACATATACGATGGTTGATCCAATACAACCCACATACATCGGGATTTGTGCCAGAAAATAAAAAATAAATGTTGGGTTTCCATGTCAAGATAGGAGATATCTGATCTTTGGCCTTCCATATACTGGAAATGTTCTGACTCGGCCCTTTAGTTGCATTTTGAAGGCTATAAAGAATCCAATTCTGAGCTATGGAAAAGGAGAGAGAATTCAAATTTGAGAGAAAAGTTACTCTGGAGAAATTATTACATCATTATTGTGTTGGAAATGTTTAACAGGTTGTCATTGATGGCAAGTACAGCAATGAAGATGGCATGAATACAGAAAGAATGTAACAGACGGGCACCAAAAGTATTTTGGGAAGAAGCTGCAGAGCAACCTCGATAAGATCAGAAGAGATAGTGCAGAGGATGTTTAGTATGTTTTACAGGCTGCGTAAGCTTGTCATTGATGGCAAGTACAACAATAATGATGGCTTGAGTACAACAGCAATGATCAACAAGCAAAGAGAAGATAAGTCCAGGAAGATTGAATGATTGAAAGCTCGAGAAGCATTTCTGATCGTTGGATCCCATCCAAAATTCCCGATAGCATGAGGGCCGTCAGATCTGAAGAAAGACAAGAAGAGGGTGCTGAAGAGGAGAATAGATCTCAGGCATCAGATTTGAGCACATGGTCTGACCACCGTTGGATCGAGGAAAACCTGCACTTTCTTTAAAGTGCAAGGAGAAGTGAGCATAATCCCGATATGAAAAATCCCGGCGTAATCTGAGCTGTCAAATGAAGATCATATATGAACCGTTGATCGTAGTTTCGAGGATCGTTTGTTTGAAATGTTAAAGAAACAATGCAACAGGAATCCTGATTTCTCGATATGAAAAATCTCGGCGTAATGTGAGCCGTCAAATTAATATCACATCTGAACCGTTGATCGGAGTTTCGAGGATCGCGTGTTTGAAATGTCAAAGAAACAATGCAACAAGAATCCCGATTTCTCGATATGAAAAATCTCGGTGTAATCTGAGCCATCAAATCAAGATCACATCTGAACCGTTGATTGGAGTTTCGAGGATTGAGAGTTGGAGATGTCAAATAATATTGACATCAAGAATCACGAAATCGTGATGTATGAAATCCCGACTAAACTTGAACCGTCAGATCAAGATGTGATCTAGACCATCGACCCAACTCACGTCAGCAGACCACGTCAGCTAGCAACACATGGCACAACCAGAAAATGACAAATGTCAGACTGATTCAACATTTCAGGCACATGTGAGTCACAAATCAGAGTGACACGTGGCAGTATTCAACACGTGTCAATCCACATGTGACGTCAGCAGATGGACACCTTGTCGGAGTTTCAGGGATCGAGAGTTGGACATGTCAAATATTATTGACATCAGGAATTTCGATATCGCGATATGTGAAATCACGATGCAATCTGAGCTGTCAAATCAAGATCACATCTAAACCGTTGATTCCAGTCAATGTAGAGGCATCGGGGATCGAGTTTTGAAGTTGTCAAAGAACATTGACATCAAGAATCTCGATTTCGCGATATGCGAATTCACGATTTAATCGCAACCGTTGAATAGAGATCAGATCTAGACCATTGACATAACTCCATATCGGAGTTTCACGGATCACGACATCAAGAGGAATAGAAAACAAGACAACAAGAATACCGAAATCGCGATATGCGATATGGCGATTCAATCACAGCCGTTAAATCAAGCTTGGATCTGGACCGTTGATGTAACTCCATATCGGAGTTTCAGGGATTGCGACTTGGAGAGGCAAGAACACAATGTAACAGGAATGTTGAAATGCCGAAACCTGATTTAAAGGCAAGATTAATAAATCTCATCCAACGACGTAGATTAACCTGAAGGAGATCTGAGGGCTACTATTGCACGACACAGTGAAACTGCTAGAAACCATTGATGGTTTCTACCAGAGGATGTGAAGACACTTCGGGATGACTAACAGAAGAGGTGAAGAGTCTCTGATAGGAATGAAGATGTTCATGGAGGCGATTGACAACTGATGAGCATTGAGGCCTGTAACTGAAACAGAGAAGGTGAGTTCGACTATCACAGAGAAGACGAAGAGTCTCAAACTGCCAGAGAGGCTGAGGAATCTCAGTATAACATACAGTGATGCTGGACACGTGGGGCGAACCACCAGAGAAGCTAAAGAGTCACGATGATGATCAGACAGAGCACTCGAAAGGTGGAGGATAACGGCGCGGAGTCAGCATGCAGAGGCATTGTGAACACTGCATGCACAAGGTGCACAGAAGCTATAAATACACGGTACAAAGAAGAGATGGGGTTGTTGTTGCTGTAGGAGTTTGTTGTGGTTGTTGTTGGTGAAGGTGATTCATGTGTGAAGAAGGAGGAGAGTGAAACAACTGAATAGCATAGAAGAGGAACTGTGCAGTGAATGGACATGGCGCACAGAGCATAAAAAGCAGAATAACAGACAGCGCAAGTGATGTGAGCAGAAAGGCAATGAGGCAGACAGAGCAACGAAATGCATTAGAACAATGATAAGTCTGGTAATCCATTGTTGAACATCATATCACTGTAACAAATTTCTGTAGCAAAGATTTATATTTCAGAGTGGTTGGGAGGAGCTAGGGAGGACTGGTGTCCTCAAAGGTTCAGGTGGGTGCTTGAACACAAGGAGTTGGTGCTTCCTTCTAGTTGGTGCTAGAGAAACCAGGGAGTTGGTGCTTCCTTCTAGTTGGTGCTAGAGAAACCAGGGAGTNTCTCAGCAAGTTGCAGCTTGAAAAACTGAGGTTGTAGCCTCATTATGAGTTGGTGCTCATATGTATGATACTGTAAAGATTGTAACCATTACTTATCATATAAAGAAAAAGAGGTTTTTACCCTGCATGGGTTTCCTCGGGAAATATCTGTCTCTGTGTTTCTCATATATGTGAATGATGTTGAAAGTACCATTGTTTATTTCCCTACATTATTGTGATCATGATTTAGTGTCTCTACAAAGAGTTTAAATGAACCATAATTGTTTAAGCATAGTAACAACTGATTCACCCCCCCTCTCAGTTGTCTAACAATTGGTATCAGAGCCGGCCCCCTTTTATCTAAGGGAAAATCCTAGAACGTAAACATGAAAATCCATGAAGGGACTTCAGTCACTAGGCCTCCTCTATTTGATGGAATGAATTTTGCCTTCTGGAAGGTTAGAATGAGATCATACCTAATGGCCTTAGGAGCTGATGTATGGGATGTAGTAGAGAATGTATACATAAATCCTGTTGTGCTAGCTTCCAAGGATGATAAGTTAGAATTTAGCTCTAATACTAAGGGAATGAATGTTATCTTGAATGGACTTGCAGAAGCTGAGTTTGTGAAGGTGATGCATCCTCAAACTGCTAAAGAAATGTGGGACAAACTCATTAACAACTATGAAGGTAATGAGAAGGTGAAAGATGCCAAGCTTCAAACCTACAGAGTACAGTTTGAAAAGATACAGATGAAAGAAGATGAAACTGTTGGAAAATACTTTCTGAGAGTAGAAGGAATGGTAAATGCTATGAAGGCACTTGGTGAAACAATTGGGGAACCTTCTTTAGTTCATAAAATCTTGAGATCTCTCCCAGATAGGTTCCACCCGAAGGTCTCTACTATAGAAGAACTTAATGATCTAAAAACCTTGTCTTTTTATCAACTTCTAGGAACATTGACTGCATATGAGATGAGGATAGTTACAGATAAACCCACCTCTAGAGAAGCATCATTTAAAGCAGATAAGAATGAAGATTCTGAGCTTGATGAAATTGAAGCAAAATTCGTGAGAAGACTAAAGAAAGGATCAGGCAAGTACCAAGGTAAGCTACCCTTCAAATGTTTCAACTGTGGTAGGATAGGTCATTTTGCAAATAAATGTCCCCACAAAGGAAAGGATTAGACTTGTGATGATGAGGAGAAATGCAAACATAGAAATTTATTTAAAGAGAATAACTTTAAGAAGAAAAGTCTTTGTGCAAACAATGAAGATGATGCTTCAGATGATGAAGACAATGATTCATCTATTGAAGATAAACTAAATGACTTCATGCTTATGGACAAAGAGAATTATGATAATAAAAGGACAGACAGTGATGAGAATGATTAAGAAGCTATGGTTGACATGGAAGGAGAATTGATCAGTGCACTGGAAGAGATTGACAGACTCAGAATTAAGAACAGAAAGCAAAAACAATTGCTAATACAGTTTGAGAAAGACAGTAAACATCCTGATGAAGACTTTTCCATGCTAAAGGTGGAATTAGAAGAGGCAAGAAAAATCGAGGATATTCTGAAACATCAGCTATCAGAAAAGAGGGCAAGATCTGAAGCCCTGGAAGAAGAAGTAGTGAAAACTAGGAAAGAGATGGAGAAGTTTCAAGCCTTGTATAATCAGAATTTGTCAAGTATCAAAGCCTCAGAAGGTTTAGCCACCATTCTGAATCAGCAAAGGAATCCAAAGGTGAAAACTGGTTTGGGTTATGAAGAGGGATCAAGCAGTGGGAAGTCAGGAAATGAAGAACCCATCAAGTTTGTCAAAAGTACAACCATTGACAATAACAAGCCTGCAGAAACAAAGGAAGACAACCAGCCGCCCAGGACAAGTAAAGGAAAAAGTGCCAGGACTAAATCTATAGAAAAAAGAAATAATGCACTCCCTGCTCAAAGACATCATCAACATGAAAGAAATAGATTTGCTCAAATAAGACAACCATTTTCCAGGTACAAAGAATTTTTCTATGGATACTGTTTCTACTGTTCTAATTTTGGTCACAAAGCTGTAAATTGTTCCTTAAGAATTAGACGTGAGCAATTAAGATTTCCAAAGAATAAATTTCCGCCACAACAAAGAATGATACATCAAAGTAACAAACCATCACATATTGCAAATTGCCTAATTAAGTATAGAGACATGCAACTGAGGAGGTCAAGGATCAATAAACAATCAATGAGTAGACAACCCTGCGACAACAAGTTTGACCTATTGAACAATGAGATTGAATGCTATAACTGTCACAACTTTGGCCACAAAGTTGCAAACTGCCATCTCAAGAATTACAATGTAGATCCAAGAATAAAGTTCTTAGATAGAAAGACCAGCACATGGAAGAGGAAATATAGTGAAAAATGTGTTCAAGCACTTTCAACTAAAAAACAAAAGGCCTCTAGAAAAATAGACAGTGGATGTTCCAAGCACGTGACTGGAGACAAGGATAAGCTATTGTCCATAAGTAAAATCAAAACAGGAAATGTGATCCTTGAAAATGATGAACCAGTCAAAATCAAGGATAGAGGGATGATGAGTTTGAGTAATGACAAAGGAGATGCCCAGTACGCTCTGCTTGTGGATGGTCTGAAACATAATTCACTCAGTTCAAGTCAAAAGTGTGACAGAGACAGTGAAGATGTGCTCACATCCAAAGAATGTAAGGTAAAGGTAAACTCAGGACAAATGGAGAATAAAAATATAAGAACAAACAATAATGTTGATGTCAAATCCTCCTCTGCAAGTAAAGAAGAAGATTCAGATACAATGAAATAATGCTCAATCAACGTTTATCCCACGAAAGAAGTAGGAGAAGAACCATGTCATAAACAGGAAGCAGAAGTCTTGAAGGTTGAGAAGGCAGACACCCAAATCAATTTCTTGAGCAGATCCATGACTCTGGACAAGGTCTTGGATAGCCAGAGATCACCAAATGATGAATCCGATATTGAACTCAACAAGGTAGAAATCAGTGCNCATCATGGAAGAAAAATGAAAATTGCAGTAATAGAGATCGATGAGATTCAATGGGGAGATCCAAGGGCTATTTAAAAAGTACAAGTTACAATTGCACAGTGTTCAAGTAGGACAACAACATTCTGATGTACAATATGATGTATATGACATCCTGTAGAGACAACAAGAGGAAAGACCTTGTCAAGGAAAGTTAACCTTTTAGGAACAAAGGGGGAAAATAGTCAGAAGCAGAGAGATAACAGTGACAGGGAGAGTCATCCACTCATGAGAAGATTGATAAAGGAGTCCGAGTAAGAGAGGTGAGCAATTTTGAATTTTTGCACAGAGGATACAGCGGAAGATGAAGATGAACAGGTCCAAGAATCAGAAAGAGAAGACTCTGGTTCAGATACAAATATTCTGCAGGCCTCATATAAGAGAGTCCTTCCTATTAGGGGGAGTTTGTATTGATTTAATATCTGATACCTCCTAAAATACTGCAACAACTCAGGGGGAGCATGTTCTCTTTGACATTGATGTCAAAGGGGGAGAAACAAATCTGGGTGTCTTTGTTGCCATCAATGCCAAAGGGGAAGATTGTTGGAAATGTTTAACAGGTTGTCATTGACGGCAAGTACAGCAATGAAGATGGCATGAATATAGGAAGAATGTAACAGATGGGAACCAGAAGTATTTTGGGAAGAAGATGCAGAGAAACCTCGATGAAGCTGCAGAGCAACCTCGATAAGATCAGAAGAGATAGTGCAGAGGATGTTTAGTATGTTTTACAGGCAGCGTAAGCTTGTCATCGATGGCAAGTACAACAGAGGATGTTTAGTATGTTTTACAGGCAGCGTAAGCTTTTCATTGATGGAAAATACAACAGTAATGATGGCTTGAGTATAGCAACGATGATCAATAGGCAAAGAGAAGATAAGTCCCGAAAGATTGAATGATTGAAGGCCCGAGAAGAATTTCTGATCATTGGATCCCATCCAAAATTCCCGACAGCATGAGGGTCGTCAGATCTGAAGAAAGACAAGAAGAGGGTGCTGAAGAGGAGAATAGATCTCAGGCATCAAATCTGAGCACAGGGTCCGACCATCGTTGGATCGAGGAAAACCTGCACGTTCTTTAAAGTGCAAGGAGAAGTGAGCGTAATCTCGATATGAAAAATCCTGGCGTAATATGAGCTGTCAAATGAAGATCACATCTCAACCATTGATCGGATTTTCGAGGATCGCGTGTTTGAAATGTCAAAGAAACAATGCAACAGGAATCCCAATTTCTCAATATGAAAAATCTCGGCGTAATATGAGCCGTCAAATGAAGATCGCATCTGAATCATTGATCGGAGTTTCGAGGATCACGTGTTTGAAATGTCAAAGAAACAATGCAACAGGAATCTCGATTTCGTGATATGAAAAATCCCGGTGTAACCTGAGCCGTCAAATCAAGATCACATCTGAACCGTTGATTGGAGTTTTGAGGATCGAGAGTTGGAGGTGTCAAATAATATTGACATCAAGAATCCCAAAATCGCGATGTATGAAATCCCGACTGAACTTGAACCGTCAGATCAAGATTTGATCTAGACCATCAACCCAACTCACGTCAGCAGACCACGTCAGCTAGCGACACGTGGCACAACTAGGAAATGAAAAATGTCAGACTGATTCAAGATTTTAAACACATGTGATTCACGAATCAGAGTGACATGTGGCAGTATTCAACACATGTCAATCCACATGTTATGTCAGCAGATGGACACCTTGTCGGAGTTTCGGGGATCGAGAGTTGGACATGTCAAAGATTATTAACATCAGGAATTCCGATATCGCGATATGTAAAATAACAATGCAATCTGAGTCATCAAATTAAGATCACATCTGAACTGTTGATTCCAGTCAATGGAGAGGCATCGGGGATCAAGTGTTGAAGTTTTCAAAGAACATTGACATCAAGAATCCTGATTTCGCGATATGCGAATTCACGATTTAATCACAGCCGTTGAATAGAGATCAGATCTGGACCGTTGACATAACTCCATATCAGAGTTTCACGGATCGCGACATCAAGAGGAATAGAAAATAAGACAACAAGAATGTCGAAATTGCGATATGTGATATGGCGATTCAATCACAGCCGTTAAATCAAGCTTGGATCTAGACCGTTCATGTAACTCCATATCGAAGTTTCATGGATCGCGACTTGGAGAGGCAAGAACACAATGCAACAGGAATGCCGAAATGCCGAAACCCAATTTAAAGGAAAGATTAATAAATCTCATCCAATGATGTAGATTAACTTGAAGGAAATCTGAGGGCTACTGTTGCACGACACAGTGAAACTGCTAGAAACCATTGATGGTTTCTACCAGAGGATGCGAAGACACTTCGGGATGACTGACATAGGAGGTAAAGAGTCTCTGAGAGGAATGAAGATGTTCGTGGAGGCGATTGACAACTGATGAGAATTGAGGCCTGTAACTGAAACAGAGAAGGTGAGTTCGACTGTCATAGAGAAGACGAAGAGTCTCAAACCGCCAGAGAGGCTGAGGAATCTCAGTATAACATACAATGATGCTGGACACGTGGGGCGAAGCACCGGAGAAGCTCGAGAGTCACGATGATGATCAGATAGAGCACTCAAAAGGTGGAGAATAACGGCGCGGAGTCAGCATGCAGAGGCATTGCGAACACTGCATGCACAAGGTGCACAGAAGCTATAAATACATGGTACAGAGAAGAGATGGGGTTGCTGTTGCTGTAGGAGTTTGTTGTGGTTGTTGTTGGTGAAGGTGATTCATGTGTGAAGAAGGAGGATAGTGCAGTAGCTGAATAGCACAGAAGAGGAACTGTACAGTGAAAGGGCATGGCGCACAGAGCATAAAAAGCAGAAGAACATACAATGCAAGTGATGTGAGCAGAAAGGCAATGAGGCAGACAGAGCAACGAAATGAAGCAGAATAGTGATAAGTCTGGTAAGCCATTGTTGAACATCATATCACTGTAACAAATTTCTCTAGCAAAGATTTATATTTCAGGGTGGTTGGGAGGAGCTAGGGAGGACTGGTGTCCTCAAAGGTTCAGGTGGGTGCTTGAACACAGGGAGTTGGTGCTTCCTTCTAGTTGGTGCTAGAGAAACCAGGGAGTTGGTGCTTCCTTCTAGTTGGTGCTAGAGAAACCAGGGAGTTGTTGCTTCCTTCTAGTGGGTGCTAGAGAAAACAGAGAGTTGGTGCTCTCAGCAAGTTGCAGTTTGCAAAACTGAGGTTGTAGCCTCATTATGAGTTGGTGCTCATATGTATGATACTGTAAAGATTGTAACCATTACTTATCATATAAATAAAAAGAGGTTTTTACCCTGCATGGGTTTCCTCGGGAAATATCTGTCTCTGTGTTTCTCATATATGTGAATGATGCTGAAAGTACCATTGTTTATTTCCCTACATTATTGTGATCATCATTTAGTGTCTATACAAAGAGTTTAAAAGAACCATAATTGTTTAAGCACGGTAACAACTGATTCACCCCCCCTCTCAGTTGTCTAACAATTGGTATCAGAGCCGGCCCCCTTTTATCTAAGGGTAGATCTTAGAGCTTAAACATGACAAGCCATGAAGGGACTTCAGTCACTAGGCCTCCTCTATTTGATGGAATGAATTTTTCCTTCTGGAAGGTTAGAATGAGATCATACCTAATGGCCTTAGGAGCTGATGTATGGGATGTAGTAGAGACTGGATACATAAAGCCTGTTGTGCTAGCGTCCAAGGATGATAAGTTAGAATTTATCTTTAATGCTAAGGGAATGAATGTTATCTTGAATGGACTTGTAGAATCCGAGTTTGTGAAGGTGATGCATCTTCAAACTACTAAATAAATGTGGGACAAACTCATTAACAACTATGAAGGTAATGAGAAGGTGAAAGATGCCAAGCTTCAAACCTACAGAGTACAGTTTGAAAAGCTACAGATGAAAGAAGATGAAATTGTTGGAAAATACTTTCTGAGAGTAGAAGGAATGGTAAATGCTATGAAGGCACTTGGTGAAACAATTGGGGAACCTTCTTTAGTTCATAAAATCTTGAGATCTCTCCGAGATAGGTTCAACCCGAAGGTCTCTGCTATAGAAGAACTTAATGATCTAAAAACCTTCTCTTTTGATCAACTTCTAGGAACGTTGACTGCATATGAGATGAAGATAGTTACAGATAAACCCACCTGTAGAGAAGCATCATTTAAAGCAGATAAGAATGAATATTCTAAGCCTGATGAAATTGAAGCAAAATGCGTGAGAAGACTAAAGAAAGGATCAGGCAAGTACCAAGGTAAGCTACCCTTCAAATGTTTCAATTGTGGTAGGATAGGTCATTTTGCAAATAAATGTCCCCACAAAGGAAAGGATTAGACTTTTGATGATGAGGAGAAATGCAAACATAGAAATTTATTTAAAGAGAATAACTTTAAGAATAAAAGTCTTTGTGCAAACAATGAAGATGATCCTTCAGATGATGAAGACAATGATTCATCTATTGAAGATAAACTAAATGACTTCATGATTATGGCCAAAGAGAATTATGATAATAAAAGCACAGGAAGTGATGAGAATGATGAAGAAGCTATGGTTGACATGGAAGGAGAACTGATCAGTGAACTGGAAGAGATTGACAGACTCAGAATTAAGAACAGAAAGCAAAAACAATTGCTAATACAGTTAAAGAAAGACAGTAAATAGTCGGATGAAGACTTTGCCCTGCTAAAGGTGGAATTAGAAGAGGAAAGAAAAATCGAGGATATTCTGAAACATCAGCTATCAGAAAAGAGGGCAAGATATGAAGCCCTGGAAGAAGAAGTAGTGAAAACTAGGAAAGAGATGGAGAAGTTTCAAGCCTTGTATAATCAGAATTTGTCAAGTATCAAAGCCTCAGAGGGATTAGCCACCATTCTGAATCAGCAAAGGAATCCAAAGGTGAAAACTGTTTTGGGTTATGAAGAGGGATCAAGCAGTGGGAAGCCAGGAAATGAAGAACCCATCAAGTTTGTCAAAAGTACAACCATTGACAATAAAAAGCCTGTAGAAACAAAGGAAGACAACCAGCCGCCCAGGACAAGTAAAGGAAAAAGTTCCAGGACTGAATCTGTAGAAAAAACAAATAATGCACTCCCTGCTCAAAGACATCATCAACATGAAAGAAATAGATTTTCTCAAAGAAGACAACCATTTTCCAGGTACAAAGAATTTTTCTATGGATATTGTTTCTACTGTTCTAATTTTGGTCACAAAGCTGTAAATTGTTTCTTAAGAATTAGACGTGAGCAATTAAGATTTACAAAGAATAAATTTCTGCCACAACAAAGAATGATACAGCAAAGTAACAAACCATCACATATTGCAAATTGCGAAATTAAGTCTAGAGACATGCAACTGAGGAGGTCAAGGATCAATAAACAATCAATGAGTAGACAACCCTGCGACAACAAGTTTGACCTATTGAACAATGAGATTGAATGCTATAACTGTCACAACTTTGGCCACAAAGCTGCAAACTACCATCTCAAGAATTACAAAGCAGATCCAAGAATAAAGTTCTTAGATAGAAAGACTAGCACATGGAAGAGGAAAGATAGTGAAAAATGTGGTCAAGCACTTTCAACTCAAAAACAAAAGGCCTCTAGAAAAATAGACAGTGGATGTTCCAAGCACAAGACTGGAGATAAGGATAAGCTATTTTCCATAAGTAAAAGCAAAATAGGAAATGTGATCCTTGAAAATGATGAACCATTCAAAAGCAAGGATAGAGGGATGATGAGTTTGAGTAATGACAAAGGAGATGCCTAGTATGCTCTGCTTGTGGATGGTCTGAAACATAATTCGCTCAGTTCAAGTCAAAAGTGTGATAGAGACAGTGAAGATGTGCTCACATCCAAAGAATGTAAGGTAAAGGTAAACTCAGGACAAATGGTGAATAACAGTATAAGAACAAACAATAATGTTGATGTCAAATCCTCCTCTGCAAGTAAAGAAGAATATTCAGATACAATGAAATAATGCTCAGTCAACATTTATCCCACGAAAGAAGTAGGAGAAGAACCATGTCATAAACAGGAAGCAGAAGTCTTGAAGGTTGAGAAGGCAGACACCCAAATCAAGTTCTTGAGCAGATCCATGACTCTAGACAAGGTCTTGGATAGCCAGAGATCACCAAATGAAGAATCCGATATTGGACTCAACAAGGTAGAAATCAGTGCTTTTAAGAAACCTGATATAGGTCCTTCAATTGTGAGAAAGAAAAGCAGACATGAGAGTGGGTGTAGCAGTTTTCTCCTATGATTGAATATGGATATAAAAGCCCTGGATTGAATGCATCATGGAAGAAAAATGAAAATTGCAGTAATAGAGATCGATGAGATTCAATGGGGAGATCCAAGGGCTATTTAAAAAGTACAAGCTACAATTGCACAGTGCTCAAGTAGGACAACAACATTCTGATGTACAATATGATGTACATGACATCCTGTAGAGACAACAAGAGGAAAGACCTTGTCAAGGAAAGTTAACCCTTTAGGAACAAAGGGGGAAAATAGTCAAAAGAAGAGAGATAACAGTGACAGGGAGAGTCATCCACTCATGAGAATATTGATAAAGGAGTCTGAGTAAGAGAGGTGAGCAATTTTGAATTTTTGCACAGAGGATACAGCAGAAGATGAAGATGAACAGGTCCAAGAATCAGAAAGAGAAGACTCTGGTTCAGATACAAATATTCTGCAGGCCTCATATAAGAGAGTCCCTCCTATTAGGGGGATTTTGTATTGATTTAATATCTGATACCTCCTAAAATACTTCAACAGCTTAGGGGGAGCATGTTCTCTTTGACATTGATGTCAAAGGGGGAGAAAAGAATCTGGGTGTCTTTGTTGCCATCAATGCCAAAGGGGGAGATTGTTGGAAATGTTTAACAGGTTGTCATTGATGGCAAGTACAGCAATGAAGATGGCATGAATACAGGAAGAATGTAACAGACGGGCACCAGAAGTATTTTGGGAAGAAGCTGCAGAGAAACCTCGATAAGATCAGAAGAGATAGTGCAGAGGATGTTTAGTATGTTTTACAGGCAACGTAAGCTTGTCATTGATGGCAAGTACAACAGAGGATGTTTAGTATGTTTTACAGGCAGCGTAAGCTTGTCATTGATGGCAAGTACAACAATAATGATGGCTTGAGTAGAGCAACGATGATCAATAGGCAAAGACAAGATAAGTCCAGGAAGATCGAATGATTGAAGGCCCGAGAAGAATTTCTGATTGTTGGATCCCATCCAAAATTCCCGACAGCATGAGGGCCGTCAGATCTGAATAAAGATAAGAAGAGGGTGCTGAAGAGGAGAATAGATCTCAGGCATCAGATCTGAGCGTAGGGTCCGACCACCGTTGGATCGAGGAAAACCTGCACGTTCTTTAAAGTGCAAGGAGAAGTGAGCGTAATCTCGATATGAAAAATCCCGACGTAATCTAAGCCATCAAATGAAGATCACATCTGGACCGTTGATCGGAGTTTAGAGGATCGTGTGTTTGAAATGTCAAAGAAACAATGCAACAGGAATCCTGATTTCTTGATATGAAAAATCTCGGCGTAATGTGAGTCGTCAAATGAAGATCACATCTGAACCGTTGATCGGATTTTTGAGGATCGCGTGCTTGAATTGTCAAAGAAACAATGCAACAGGAATCCCGATTTCTCGATATAAAAAATCTCGGCGTAATCTGAGCTGTCAAATCAAGATCACATCTGAACCGTTGATCAGAGTTTCGAGGATCGAGAGTTGGAGATGTCAAAGAATATTGACATCAAGAATCCCGAAATCACGATGTATGAAATCCCGACTGAACTTGAACCGTCAGATCAAGATGCGATCTAGACCGTCGACCCAACTCACATCAGCAGACCACGTCAGCTAGCAACACGTGGCACAACCAGAAAATGACAAATGTTAGATTGATTCAACATTTCAGGCACATGTGAGTCAGGAATTAGAGTGACACGTGGTAGTGTTCAACACGTGTCAATCCACATGTGACGTCAGCAGATGGACACCTTGTCAGTGTTTCGGGGATCAAGAGTTGGACATGTCAAAGATTATTGACATTAGGAATTCCGATATCGTGATATGTGAAATCACGATGCAATCTGAGTCGTCAAATCAATATCACATCTGAACCGTTGATTCTAGTGAATGGAGAGGCATCGGGGATCGAGTGTTGAAGTTGTCAAAGAACATTGACATCAGGAATCCCGATTTCGCGATATGCGAATTCACAATTTAATCGCAGTCGTTGAATAGAGATTAGATCTGGACCATTGACATAACTCCATATCAGAGTTTCGCGGATCGCGACATCAAGAGGAATAGAAAACAAGACAACAAGAATGCTGAAATCACGATATGTGATATGGCGATTCAATCACAGTCATTAAATCAAGCTTGGATTTGGACCGTTGATGTAACTCCATATCGGAGTTTCGGGGATCGCGACTTGGAGAGGCAAGAACACAATGCAACAGGAATGCTGAAATGTCGAAACTCGATTTAAAGGCAAGATTAATAAATCTCATCCAACGACATAGATTAACCTGAAGGAGATCTGAGGGCTACTGTTGCACGACACAGTGAAACTTCTAGAAACCATTGATGGTTTCTACCAGAGGATGCGAAGACACTTCGGGATGACTGATAGAGGAGGTGAAGAGTCTTTGAGAGGAATGAAGATGTTCGTGGAGGCGATTGACAGCTAATGAGCATTGAGGCCTATAACTGAAACAGAGAAGGTGAGTTCGACTATCACAGAGAAGACGAAGAGTCTCAAACTGCCAGAGAGGCTGAGGAATCTCAGTATAACATACAGTGATGTTGGACACGTGGGGTGAACCACCAGAGAAGCTGAAGAGTCATGATGATGATCAGACAGAGCACTCGAAAGGTGGAGGATAACGGCGTGGAGTCAGCATGCAGAGGCATTGCGAACACTACATGCACAAGGTGCACAGAAGCTATAAATACACGATACAGAGAAGAGATGGGGTTGTTGTTGCTGTAGGAGTTTGTTGTGGTTGTTGTTGGTGAAGGCGATTCATGTGTGAAGAAGGAGGAGAGTGCAGCAACTGAATAGCACAGAAGAGGAACTGTGCAGTGAATGGACATGGCGCACAGAGCATAAAAAGCAGAAGAACAGAAAGTGCAAGTGATGTGAGCAAAAAGGCAATGAGGCAGACAGAGCAACGAAATGCAGCAGAACAATGATAATTCTGGTAAGACATTGTTGAACATCATATCACTGTAACAAATTTTTGTAGCAAAGATTTATATTTCAGGGTGGTTGGGAGGAGCTACGGAGGACTGGTGTCCTCAAAGGTTCAGGTGGGTGCTTGAACACAGGGAGTTGGTGCTTCCTTCTAGTTGGTGCTAGAGAAACCAGGGTGTTGGTGCTTCCTTCTAGTTGGTGCTAGAGAAACCAGGGAGTTAGTGCTTCCTTCTAGTGGGTGCTAGAGAAAACAGAGAATTGGTGCTCTCAGCAAGTTGCAGCTTGCAAAACTGAGGTTGTAGCCTCATTATAATTTGGTTCTCTTATGTATGATATTGTAAATATTGTAACCATTACTTATCATATAAAGAGAAAGAGGTTTTTACCCTGCATGGTTTTCCTCGGGAAATATCTGTCTCTGTGTTTCTCATATATGTGAATGATGCTGAAAGTACCATTGTTTATTTCCCTACATTATTGTGATCATCATTTAGTGTCTCTACAAAGAGTTTAAAATAACCATAATTGTTTAAGCACGGTAACAACTGATTCACCCCCCCCTCTCAGTTGTCTAACATATTGAGTCTGCATTGCTTTGTCCTTTAAGTCTGAACACAGTGTTCAACCCCCAAGATCTTCCCTTATTGATGGAGAACCTCTTTGTCTCCATTATATGATCTTGCCTTTGGTGGAGGATTGAAGTGGTGGAGGCCCAGTTGGAAGGAACTCGGTTTCTTGGTTCCGAACCGTGTTGACACATAAGTTTGTAATGTTTCACTTCTGTTGATCATTTATTAATAGAAATACTCCTTTCCCATCCAATTAATATCTTGCAAATATATGTATTATGATCCATGGGCATTTTTGTTTTGTATATTGATGGATTATGCTATCTAATGTGCTAACCTATTATATCATCACTATATGCTTGTTTTGCTTGTTTGTTGAGAACTTGTTGCAGGTATAAAGCTTTGGGTCAAAGTGCTCAATGGTGGACATCATAAAACGTTTGGACGAGGTAAGACTCTTTCTTACCCTTCTTGCACATTAGTTTATATAGCATATGCTGGAATTGAGTCGATTTCTACAGTCATACCTGTCTGTTGTGGTTCACCCTAGCCATAGAGATATTTTCCTCGTAACAAGGTAGGATCACAGTATAACACGATGGAGTTAGACATGATATGTAATTTAAAAATATTATACATGAATACTTGAGAACTACAAATAGCGTAAATGGGTGTGGTAAGGAATAAAAGTGAGCATATTTAAAAAGATAGTCAACTACAACCATAATGACCATTTTTTTACATGCTCTTTGGAGGCCCACTTTAAAATCATTGAAAATGTAAATACATATAGTAGTTGTGATTGGTAGTGGCCACACTGCCCCTAGAGTCTTCACTATTTCACCATTGTTCCTTTTACATGATTCACATTCAGTTACAAAAGTATGGATTTCCTTTTTCATACCTTCCCAAAAGAAGGAGTGATTAGTTCTTTCCTGAGTTTTCTTAAAGCTAGAGTGGCTTGAGATAGGGGATGACTACAAATCCTCTAACACCCTTTGTTTTCAAGACAAATGTATGTACCATAAAAATATGGCATTTATACTACTAGGTATCCCACTTCCAAGTATAACTCATAGGAGAATTGTGGTCCTCCTTAAGTCATCAGATGAGTTGAACCACTATGTCATTAATGAGCCATTAGTGTTGAACCTCTTTAATTCAATATGGTACTAGTGAGGATAAAGAAAAGAGTGATACTTCATCCTCATACTTTGAAGACAAAGCATCAACCACCACATTCTCCTTTCCTCCTTGTAGATGGTATCATAATCATAACCTAACATCTTAGTGACCCACTTGTGATACTTTGGTGATGACAACCTCTATAATTTCAAAAACTAATTCAATATATGATGGTTTGTCATGATCTAGAAGCACCAGTATCCACTACATGAAGGATGGCCATATTTTTCTTCTCATTGGTGCACTTGCCCAAATTTTTGTCACACAATTGTTTATTAGTGAATGTTAATGCACACCCCTCAAGCATCATCACTACTCCAACACCTTTTCCAAAGGAATTACGTGCCAATACAAAAGTATTTTTGAAATCATGCACTACTAATACAAGTGTAGTACACATGGAATCCTTTAAAGTGGAAAATTCCTACTTTGTACCATTATTCCACACAAAGGCATTCTTCTTGAAAAGGGTGGTTAATCAGAAAGAAATTTTCTCATAATTCATCACAAAATTCCCATAGTAGCCTATAAGTACTAAGAAACCATGGAAACTTTTCAAAGCTTTGGGGCGTGTCCAATCTTGCATAGATTAAATTTTCTCGGGATCCACTCACACCCTATCCTATTGACTACGTGACCCAATCATTCCACTTCAGAAGCACCAAAAGTGCATTTGGAACATTTGAGGGAAAACTAGTTATCTTAGAGTAGTTAGAGTCCCTTATTAACACGCTCCATGTATGCTTCCTAGGTTTTTATATAAATCAAAATATCATCAAAGAATACAAGCGCAAGGTTGTGTTCAAGATAAAAACTCTTGTTCATGAGGCTCTGAAAGGTGGATGGGGCATTGCAAAGACCAAAAGGCATCACTAAAACCTCATAATTTCTTGCATGTGTGGGGAAGGAAATATTAGGAATTCCCACTTCCTTCATCTAGATTTGGTTATATCCCGAGCTAAGGTCCAGTTTAGTGAAAAACTAGGCACCGTGAATCTCCTCCAAGAGGTCATCAATAATTGGGATAGGAAATTTTTCTTTGACTATCAAATTTTTAATATTATAGAAGTTGAGACATGCGTTCCAATTGAATTCTTTGTTCATTACCATGAATATTTGGAATGAGTATGGGATATTACTATGATATATCATGCCAACCTCCAAAAATTCTTGAATGATCTTTTCAATTTCATTCTTTTGTGCAAAAATATGTCGACAAGGATTGACATTGAGCACTTGAATATTGAGAATCAATGGAGTACCATGATCATACTCACCACAAGAAGGGGTTAATCCATGGGGTGTTTCAAATAACTATTGATACTCAGTCATGATCAACTATAAATTAGGGTGAATTTCATGCTAGGGGTTGTCCATATCTTGGATGAAATTGAATTGCAATATTGTTGGAGTGGCCTTTCTTCAAGAGATTTTCCATATGGTGAGAGATAATAATTTTTAAGGACCCTAAATCGATCCCTTAATGGTATTTTTATGTCCATCCTTATTGAATTTCATGTGTAATTCCTTGAAATATATTGTAACTAGACCTAATGTTTTTAACCATTCTACTCTGAGAACTACATCACAACTTCCCATTTCAACAACAAACATGTGGGATTTGAGTAAATAGTCCCCCATTTGAAGTTTCACATTCTCACACTTTCCATCATATTTCATCATATCACCATTAGCTATCACAATTTGAATTTTTTTCACAACATGGACATAACAATGGGTTTCTTTGGCAACTTGTTGGTGAATACAATTGTGGCTGATGTCACTGTCGATTAAATCAATCAACTTTTGGTGCTTCATGTAGCAATAAAATTCAAGGTATAGGGAGTTGATATTACTGATAAATCATGGAGAGAAAATTGGGTTTCCTCACTAAGAGGCTCTAGGATAATTTATTCATGAGGCAAAGGTGTAGTCTATGTTAAATCCAACTCTATAGTGGCTTCCTCTAAAAAATATTGTATCCTTGTCAGAATGGGTCACATCCATTGGAATTTTTTTTTCCTTGCATATATTCCCTTTGAAATACTTCTCATCACAATTATAACAAATTTTGATATGTTGACGTTATACTACTTCATCCTAGGTTAACTTGTGGATCCTCAAGAACTAAGAGGTAGGATAAATGGTTGTAGACACAAGAGTCGAACGTGATCTATAAATAAAATGAGGTAGTTTGGTTTACATACATTGTCCACTACCTATGCTTCTCTATCCCATTGAGAAGCCTCCAACCAAGTATCTAGGTGATCCATAAAGACTTGTGCTATAATTTCATCCTTTAGACCACTGATAAACATTCTTTAAAAAAATAATCAGTCGTGACCTTTATGTGGATTTATAATTGCTTAAAAGATGTTATAAATTCTTAGGATATGCATACATGGCACAAGTTGGTTAACCATATGAAATAATGAGTATATTTTTTGAAGCGAGCATAAATGACCTTCACAAACTAGGTCCAAGCAATATACCCCATGTAGGAATTCTTATGCCATCACCGCCATTGCCAATTATCCCTATCCCAAGTATAACACACCCACTTGAAGTTTCATTAGGTCATTCGTGATATATTGAAGAGATAAGTAATGTTTGATTTGGATAACCCAACCTATTGGGTCTAAACTACCAAACATTTTATATGTTCCACATATTGTGTTGATTATACTAAAACTGTGGCTTTGGATGATTCCTTCCCCTATTGTAAGATTCACCCCCTTTCAGATGCACCATCAAATCTTGCTAATATCCCATTTCTTTAACAAGTGTAGTGAGTTGTGTTTCGATGTTGTTAAACTCAACGTTGAGCCTAGATTCAAGGTTATCAACCTTAACATCCAGGTGGTCGATATTTTCAATCTATGTTCAAATAGGAAATATGAGATACCATTGCTAATCCTAATCTTTGTGGTGGTGTTTCTAGTGTTTTTTACAGGCCTAAGGGTCCACAAAAGATATTATCCAAGATTTATACTAATGTTCTCACTATCATATAAGGAGACTTTTGAGTTGTGTCACCCTTAATAGTATGATTGAGTCCACAACAAAAAAGGCTACTTAAGAGATATACTAATTCAATCAACATTATGTAATGAATATTTTGATTCATGTATCCCACAATGGTACAAGCTATCCCTAGAATTGTTTTAATACTCTTGGAGGAGTGTTACTACACTAATGAAATTCTCAAATTCCTCATATTCTAGGATATTGTTTTTTTGTACTCTTGTGTTGGCTAGGGTTTGCCAGGTCCTAAGAGAAAAGGAGTGTCAAGTGATATAACTCTCTGATATACCTGACATTTTCCAACAATAGTACTTGATCAAATATTCATGAAACCAACTAAGGAGGATAAATCATACTCATACTACCCAATTCCCTGATACAAGAGAGTAATCTTCCCAAATGTTTTTCTCAGTTGACTATAACAATAGAACAGTTGAAAGGTTTGTGAAGGATATTTTTAGGTGTGCCTAAGGGGCTTCCTATATACCTAAAGGTACATGGAAGATCGAATCCATAGAAAAATTCTATCTAATGTGATACTACTCATTGATTACCAACAAATGTGTACAAAGGTGTCAAATGAGGTGACTCGACTGGTATTACTTGCATGTATGCTTCTCGACCATAGTTTTACCCATTAAATTATCAATATATATGTTTAAATACACTATAACACATCTCTAGCCTAAACAATCTCTAGAATTCAAGTGCATGTTGGCATAGGAAAGAGTTCTAATACCACATGTACTTTACTTAACTAGTAGAAACATTAATTGTGTAATATTCAAGAAATATAAACTACATAAAAGTACATAAGCAAGACCATGATATTGAACCTGTAAAATATAACCCTTCTATTGATCATCTAGAAAATATAGATAAATGCTCAAGGGCCTCTTCAAGGAGCCAAGCTCCTATTGAACAAAACTCCAATATAATAACAATTCTTAACAAATCATTACATAGCCTACAAGCTATCTAAATAGATTCTTTACTAGTGAAACCCTAACTACTCGCAGTCCCTTCACTAATGAGTACCAACAACTTAGTGGGCCTTATTTAATAAATATTACCTTTTTACACCAGTAGTTTACCACTAACTACCTAATGGGATTTGTTCAAGGAATATGGCCTCATACATTGATTTCCTTACTTCTAAGTACCCTAAAGTACATAGGTTAGGGTAGGGTCATAGAAAATTGAGACTTTGTGCCATTATTTCACTTAGTCTTTGGGATTTCGTTATGTATATGCAATTCAAAGACAATAGTATTGTGAAGGTGTGGACAAAATGCTTTGGTTCTTTAAGAAAAAATAGTTTGAGGAATGAGTTAGAGCTTGAAATACTTATTCCTATGGAATTTAGAAAGTAGTCATATCAAAGGGTGGTTGATATAAAAGTCAATAAATATCAAATAATGTAGAATTAGAGTTAATTGATTAGAGTTAATTTTAGAAACAATGGTATGGATCTCGTTGTTCTAAAGTATTGCACAGATGGTGTAACATGAAAATGGGTGCATGGAGAAATATGAGTGAATTCTTAAAAAAATCAACATTCCCCTCCACATAGAGCACTCAAAATAGCATCACCAACATGTATATTGTAATGCATCATCTATGTTATAGTCAGTTGGGACTAGTGAAGCTAGGACGAATTAACACAAATATTAAGATAATATTTCAAGATGGTATTTTACTGTTGCATCAAATGTGATATATGTGTTCTCATTTTCATACATGAACATGCATTTTCAGTTATTATGTTTCCACATATGTTATGTGTTGTATTGATTATTGAGATAGGAGAATTTTGTGATGTTATGCAATATTATGCTTCTTATGATGATGTTGTGTGATCCTATGCTTCTAATGATGTTGTCATATATTTCTATGCTACTTATGATCATAGAATGTGGTTGATAGTTACTCATGATCATGACATGCATTTTTTTGCTTCTTATGATGATGCCATATAGGTCTATGTTACTCATGTCAATTCTATTATGCTTAGGTGATGTTATGTTCTTAATATGAATTGAAGTAGTTTTCCTACATTTCTTTGATATTCATGATGATTTGATAGTGTTATGTTCCCATGATGGTGCAATGATAGTTAGCATGTGGTTCTTCTCTATTCATGATGTTATGATGATGTTATGTTCTCATGATGGTTTGTTGTAGCATGCAATTATTTTTTAGTCATGATGAGATGGTGATGGTATGATTATAACTAATGCTTGGTTTCATTATGTGAAGTGGAGATGGACAGGAGAGTCACTCCATGGGCCTGAAGGGTCAATTCATTAAATATCTTGTGGGATCTCATAACCAAAAAGAAAATATATCTACATATGAAGCATGTATTTTTGTGGGTTGGGGACAAACTCAATCACTAATGTTATACTAAAATTACCTTTACCCTTTTGATATCAAAAGTCTAATAATAGGGATAGATTTATAGACACATATGAAGTTATGATGATGGACGTTTGATGACTAGATCTATGTTCATATTTGGAGTTGTGGAGGAGGTTTGGGCCAACCTTTCAAGATGTCTGGAGTACATAGGTTAGTGTACCTTACCAAATCCATAGGGAGGTATAGTACCATTTAATTTTCTTTCCAATTGTGATCAATATGCTCTATAGGAAGAGGCATTATAATGAGGTTCAAAGTCATAGTTCTATCAGGTAACAATATTTATAGTGATTTACCTTATTTTAGTGCCATGCCAAATCTCCAAGTACCAATTTTAGAAGGAAACAAGATTGGACCCAACTTCCCAATTCTAGGAAAAGGGTTGGCTCAAGTGTCCTTGAGAAAAACAAAACAACTCAAGGGTCACATTCCTAGTTTTCATAAGATGTTGATTGAACTACAAGATCTACATATTTCATTCAATGCTCTAACTAGGTTACTCCACCATTTTATTTTCCTTGCCTACCATCAGGTATTTAAATTTGGGAAACACATCATTAGGGAGATTATACCCTCATCTCTAATTTCCAAGTCCAATACGAGGATTTTTATGTTCATAGTAAATTGTTTAGTGACCATTGTGCAACCTTAGTGAATCTATTCACATTGCCAAGCTACTAAGGCTACTCATGTGTCTAAGAAGGATCATAGAACCAATAAGAAAATCATAATTTTAATTGGGATTGTAGGGGGGGATTTCTGGTGAGGTGGAAACTTTAGTACTTGTGGTTTTAGGTCTTCTTAGAAGGTCAATATATATGAAGGAAATTAAACAAAATCAGTCAAGAAAACTAGCACTGGTAATTAGTGCTTCAATTGGCATATCAATAGAGTTTCTTATTGATGCAAGGTATATATATCTCAAGCAATGAAGTTGGGTTCACTTGGTATTCCAAAGTTCCACCTATTTTCTTTAGGGAAGATAGAAGAAGCAGGAAACAACTATGATAATTTAACTCTTATGGGTGAAGGATTCAATGGAAAGGTATTAGTTTGGCAAGGGGGATTGTAAATTATGGACCTATGCAACTTGATATTCTTATTGCTAACATTGTGTTGAGGGGTCAAATTCCCTTTGACTAAAAGGTAGGGATTACACCCAAGGATGAGGCCCAATTAGAATCTTCCCTATTTGGAGTGGTGTGATCCTCCAAATTAATGGTCTAGTAATCATTCGATGGGATTTAATATTTGTTGGTTTGATCTCTTTCATTCTTTTCTATTTTTCGGGAAAATGTTTTCAGTAATTTTAGGATATGATTATTTTAAATGATATCTCGAGGGGATAACCTTTTGAGTAAGGTACGATAGTAAACATGTGTGGTTTATGAGAAATAATTATGCTAACCAATTAAGTGAAAAAAATGTAAAAAGAAAGAAATAAATGTGAAAAAAATGTAGTTTTTCTTAAAGCTAACTTCCGAGAAGAAACATAATAACAAATAACAAATAACTTATATATATTCCTCTAAGAAATAATTCCATGAACAAAATTAATAAACACTTGTTACACATGCATGTAAATTGTCAGCTAAATATCAGCCAGTTACCATGAAAGAATTCTAGATTTACTGATTAGTGATATAATGCTAAAGCATATACCAACATGTAGATTTTAAAAAAATGAGAAACCGATGAGAGTAATATTCAAGATTTGCTAGATAACTTGGTCAAAAGAACATCTTACTAGAAATCAATAAAAGGATGACAAAATGAAGAAAAATCCACACTTTAATCGCAGATTACACTTTGGTTCCAATAAAATTCCAGGCTCCAGAGGATATTCTCTATTAACTATAGAAAATAATTCTTCAATACAATAAAATAAAAAATTGTTTTACTGTCATGGAATTGGCAAGTGTGATTTTGCATTCTATTAGTCAACTTCTCCAGTCAATTGACAATATTGACTTGATTAACGACAAAGATTTTCACATGCCATCATTCCATGAAAGTTATTTTGTTGACCTCATCATTTTATTCATCGGTCGATCACTGCAAACTGACCGATACTTAATCTATTGACTGAAATTCTATGGGAGAGTCGAAAGTTGGTAATTGGAGATCGACCATTGATTGGTTCAACTTCTCCCATGATCGATGGAAATACTCCCATTATTATTCCACTCTATCTCTTGGATCATACACAATATTCACCTTGTTCTTGGTCGTTGAATGCATTTGAGCTAACAGTTCATCTAACAATAGCTTTATATTGTGGTCCTCTGCCCCTTTGTCCTTTTGTACTACTCAGATGAACTCAACTCTTTCCAACACACTAGTGATCTTCTCAGCCCACCGAAGAACCTTCTTGTAGGTAATCCCAAATAGTAGGGACTCCTCTTGTTAAATGGCCCCATTTTTTGCATAATGTGTAGTCTAAAAATTCTAATTTTGGCCCTTTTTGGGGCATTTTCCAATCATTTTTGCTCGAAATCTAGCCATAAATTGTTGGAATTGCATATTTGAATGGTTGAGTTTGTATAAGTCAAGTGCCCGAGGGGTTTTTAGGGACGTTGAATCCATTTATGCATTCATAAATGCAATTTAAACAACAAAAAAATGCAATTTCACCCAAATTTATATCGTTGGATTCTAGTGAAAAGGACAAAAGTTAGAATGTTTAGACAATGTTGTTTGCATTATGTCATTGCTAAAATTAATGCAACCACTTGATTACTATAAATCATTTTTCATGTGCCATCCCTAAAATCAATGCACCTTATTGTTTTGTGTAATGTCATTGATGAAATCAATGAAGCTACTTGATTTCTCTAAATTGTTTTTCACTATATCATCACTTAAATCAATGAACCTTATTGTTGTGTGTTATTTCATTATTGAAATCAATGCAACTACATAATACGTATGTGTTATACAATTTTTGAAATCAATGTGATTACCTTATTTCTCTAAATCATTTTTCATTGTATCATCATTGAAATCAATAAAACTTAGCTCTAATGCATCCTTAAAGATGAACATTTTTTATGTCCTCTGGAATTAAAATCTTGATAAAATTATTAGATATCCTTTTGCTATAAACATAAAAGCATCATCTTCAAATACATTTTACATTTTATATATTGGAGACTAAAGAGGTCTCCAATATATTTAAATATATAATAAGCACACCCCAAATGACCGTCTTCTAATATGATTCTTGGGATTTGTTTATAATATTCAAGTGTGTCAGTTATATCTCCATCTTAACACTATGAAGCCTCTAAAACAATGAACAAATGGAGATTATTCAAAGCAAGTTGTAAAGCATCTACCTTATTGAAAATAAATTCTTGATAGAAATTCTAGGACTTATCGTTGCTTCTCATAATAGGGTTTATCATTTTTGTTTTTTCATTTGTCACTCCTTTGCTTTATCTCAAGAAAATGTTTTTTCCAACTTCTCTAACTTTTTTTTATCTTATCCCATTCCTCCTTTTTTTTCATTAAATGTATTTCCTCCCAACTCTAAATATATTTATTATGTCCAAATATTTAATGTGCATAGTGTGCCTAAATAACTTGATCATCTTTTCTTGAATAACCTCCTATTTATTTATTCCAATAATTCTATAATTTTAAATGTTTCTATTGTTTTTTCCTCTTATCTTTTCCCATTCCTCCTTTTCTTTTTCATTAAATGGATTTCCTCCCCTTATCTTTTCCATTCCTTCTTTTTTTTTCATTAAATGGATTTCCTCCCAACTCTAAATATATTTATTATGTCCATATATTTAATGTGCCTAAATAACTTTTTCATCTTTTCTTGAATAACCTCTTATTTATTTATTCCAATAATTCTATAAATTTAAATGTTTCTCTTGTTTTTTTTGCCAAAAATGTGAAGGATGATTTCTTCTATATCTTTGTTCTCCATATGTGTTTTCTTATATTCTTTCCTTGGCTCAAACTTTTTTTTACCTTGCCCTACTTAATTCCAATACTCAAATATTTAGAAATCCTGATTCTTTGTTCATTTGAGGAAGCTAGGATAGTTGGATAAGAAATTGTTGAAGCTAAGAAAAGGATATTTTATTAATGTCAATACTCACATCTTAAGAAAGCTTATTTTTTTTTTTCATTTGAGGAAGATAGGATATTGGGCTAAGAAATCATTGAATCTAAGCATAGGATGGTAAATCTTAATTTCAATACTTCAATCCTAAGAAATCCTAATTTTTTTGTTCATGTGAGGAAGCTAGGTTATTTGGCTAGGCAATCATTGAATCTTAGTGGAGGATATTTTCTTAAGTAGTAGTAACATGTGAGAATTAATGAAGAACCATTCTTTCATAGTTTTCTCATTCTTGTCTTGGGAAGCTTACTATTTTTGTCTCATATTCTATCTGACTTTCAGTCTATTCTATATTGGTTGTTAAATGTCCCCATCCCTAATCCTTAAAGATGAATTTAATGGTTGTCCCAAATCATATGGAACATGTTTTTCTTTCTCTTGTGGTTGAATCTATCAATAATATTTTTTGGTGTAGTAAGGATATCTTGTGAATAATTTCATTTATTGACAATCTTTTCCTTGATGGCATATCTATTTCTAATGCAAACATTGGTATAAGTCCCCCAAAATCCTAAATAAATGATTCATATTTATGGCTCGCTACTAGAACCCACTTAAACTCACCCTAGGGTATAAATCCTTGGCAAATAACTCTTGAATAGTGTGAAATAGAACATCACCTCACCTATAGTGGAAAATAAACTATTTATCTACCCTAGCTTGTTTTTTCTAATACCTGGTCTATGCTCTAGATCTATGATACCCACCATTACATTATTCAAATATTTAATGAAAGTGTGTTTTATGATCGACTTTAATAGTACTTCAACACAATCTCCCTTCTCAAGTGCACTAGTCAGTAAAAAAAAATAGCAAAACCCCATTCATCACAACGATTTTTTTGCATTGGACTTCCATGATGATAAGGTAGCAATGTGATATCAAATTTAATGTAGGAAGATACTGTGAATTCAACTTTCTAGGAGGTTTGTATGGATCCTTCGTTTTATGTAGTCAAACTCTAGGATGTCTAGTTTTTATGTTTTGTTTGAATTATTCATTATATGTTGGCTATCATTTAGATCTATTATGAGTTAAGATGGATATAATAAATCAGTTTAATAGATCAATCTATCAAGTGTGGATATTGTGATTTAATATGGATCTAATCAAGCAATTGAATAGATCAAGCTGGAAGGTGTGGATATTCTCAGTTCTAGCATCTTATTCTGAATGCAAAATATATATTTTGTTGTTATGATTTATGTCTATATATATGGAATATAATTTTATGGACATTTAACATTCATGAATGTACATGTGTATATAGCCACAACTTTTCATAAAATATCTCTTCCATTAAACAAACAAAATGACCCATAAATTTACATCAAACTAATATTTTTATTAGTCCAAAAATTGAAATGTACCTATAGATAATTCACTTCTCCTCAATTCATTCCTCCTGAGAGATTGAATGGGTGTGTGTGTGTGTGTGTTGTAAGTTTTGAACCTTTTATAGTAATGCAATGCACACATAGATTCTTAACACAAAAAATAAAACAATTTCAACCACACATATACACAAAGATTTTCCCTGGAAACTGAACCAAGAAAACCATCAACTTGTTTTAGAGCCACGCCTCTAATCTATTATCTTGTCTTCATTGTTTAAAATAAAATATATATATAGGATCCCATGACATAAAAAAAAAAAAACTATTCCATTAAACTTGAATTAGAACTCAATCATAATTCCTTAACTTGAATTACATTACCATGGACCACAAAAACTGTGTGTCATAAAACCACCAAAGGAAACAACCATATTGAGAAAAAATGCTCGATAAAAACCTATAGATGATTTTCTTTGTTGTTACTTGAGGAGATAGAACTCTTCACACAAGGTTTCCATCATTGGTTCACTATCATTTATTACTCTAATGTCTCTTCTAAGAATCGTTCTACCTCTACATAATCTTTGAAGAATGTTTTGGTTGAGTCCACCATTCTTGTCTTTTGTATGTTTGGTAGTGTGATTTTCTGGATAGAACTAAGTTGTACTCCTTTATGTAGTTGCTTGGATTCCATCCATGTAGACATGAAATATGTTATGATACCAATAAACTATACCAAGAGCTCTAGATGTGTTGGCACAAAGGATAACTCCAAACTTAAGAGAATTTATAGATTAAAAAAAATGGGGCTTGTCAATATCAGAATTATTTTGATTATGCATCCACGATTGTAAATATTTCATCCTTTGAGATAGACCTCCCTTCCCTCATTATTCTTGAGAAAGGATTTAATAACACCCTTTCCCCTCAACATATCCTCATCAAAGATATTATTTTCTCCATTGAATCCATAACATGTTATCTTTCCACACACGAAGTTGAATAAATTCGACAAGAGTGTGGAAAAATTCTTCGGTGTTCCAAGCCTCCCAAACCCAACTTAACAAAAGACTAATTTCAATCCATATGTCATATAAATGATACCCCCAATATCATTATCTTAAAATTTGATAAAGATAATGCCACTATGGTTATGAATACCTTTGACTATGCATCCAAACTCCAAGACCTACTCATCTTGTTCTTATAAACCTCTCCTGAAAGTTATTGTTAATATCATAACCAATATGGTTACTAGAGCCATTAAATATTCTCCCTTGGACCTTGTCATTCAAAAAATTCTCATCCCTCATAACCCTCAAACCCCTAGGATATATGGACAACTCAAAATTCATAAAAAATGTGTCCCTCTTAGACCCATAGTTAGAACAATAAGAGCTCCCACCTGTGCCCTTTCTCGCATTCTCATTGAGATCCTTCAATATTTCATTGGAAAAACTTCATTCATCAAAGAATCCTTTGATTTTATTCAAAAAACTAAGCATCTTCACCTCGAGGAACAATAAACTATGGTTAGCTTCGATGTTGTATCTCTATTCACCAAAATTATTGTGCTAGAATATTTTGAATTAATCTCCAATTTGGTTGACCCTAAAACCCTCAACCTAATCAAAATCCATCTCACCTATACCTTCTTCACCTTTAAATGGTCTTGCTGCAAGAAAAGCGAAGGAATGGCTATGGGCTCTTCCTTATCCCTTGTGGTCTCTAATATTGTTATGGAAAATTTTGAGACCCTAGCCTTAAACAACTTTCATATTAAAACCAAATGTTGGTTTCATTGTTTTTATGACACATTCGTCATCTGAACTCATGGGATCCCCACTTTGGTCTCTTTCTTTAATCATATCAATATTATTTCCCCCCATATTAAATTCACTATGGAAATGAAAAAGGATATTTATATTCCCTTTTTGGATGTTATCTTCCCCCATCTTCCAAAGGTTCGCTCACCCACCATGTTTACTGAAAGAAGATGCATACAGATTGATACATGCATTACCATTCTCACCATCATCCTTCCAAAAAATTCACCATTAAAAAGTTTGTCACTCAAGCCATCTAAATCTTAGCTCCCCAATTCCTTGAGAAAGAAAAATGTTGCTTGACTAAAGCCATTGTAGCCAATGGTTACTCCACCTCCCAAATCACCAAAGCCTCTCACTCAACTCAAAATTCAAAATTCAAAATTCAAAATTCAAAATTCATCTTTGTTTGTCCCTAATGTCCGCTTGAAATGTTGGACATTTCAAAACCATCCACATATTTTCTTTATAAAAATGTAGAAATCAAAACATAAAATATGGCAATAGATATGCATGAAAAACTTCGTACACCAAATGTTGTAAAGGTTTCAAGGTATTCTCAATATGTAAGAGGACAATGATTGGGATGCATAACTAAGAAATTTGGGTTGATTTATGCATGGCCACTTGTATTTATGCTTGAATGATCAACTCATATCTTCTTGCAAAAGTTTTGAATAAAAAGGAAATATGAGATGAAATTTGTATAAAGATTATTGAAAAATATTTTATATTTTCATTTGGAAACTTATAAATTCAATCTATCATGAAGGGGAGTAAACATCGATTTTATTAAATTTAATGCTTTCCTTTTCATTCAAAATGAAAAATAATGTGATGCAGGAGCATCGCTCCACCTCATTACACATTAGTCAATTAACTTGCATGGTGCACATTCAAGAAAGGGAGAGGCGTTTCCCTCTCATTTTCCCTCTAGAATCAAAAGCATGATCCAGGCATTTAATGATGAAAAGCTGGAAGGCACAAGTTGTGCATTCGCACAAGATGGATGTAAGGTCGCCATTAAGTGGTTAAAGATAGGAGGGATTTGCATTATGTTTGGACCAAATTTCCATCATTGTAATTTGCCCATTAGTCAGGTGTTTTGAATGGTGATTTGAAACCACTAGTTTAGCTTGCGAGGCAAGCTCGTCGATCCCCTCTTGTATAAATATTTATATAGTTGCCAAGTAGAGGTTGTTGTAAGCAGATTCATAGGAGATAGGGAGAGACCCACAGAGAGTCGAGACTCATTTGTAGATCGGACTCCACTATTGTAATTTGATATTCCACCATTAATAGAAAATGACAAATTTTCCTGTTATCAATTTCTGTGTAATGGATTTTGTGTTATGAATGTCATTTACATGCATTTGAATTGTAGATGAATGTTAGAAATCATCTGCAGGGATAGAGATACGGTTTTCTATCCGTGATTGCGTTGGATTAGGTCTGGTTCTCTAGGCTAAGTGCAAGGAGTGGACGACAGAGAGAGGAAAATATATGAACCAATGCAAGGATTTCATGTCTGAACTCAGTGGATTCAGAAGAGAGACTATCGGGAGGGCATACCAGGTTAATTCACAGACTCGGGAGGAAATTTCAAGGCGGTTATTTACCTTGGAAACAAGTACTATGTAGGAGGAAGCACAAATTAGAGTTATTGAATAATCTGAAACACTGTTAGAAGAGGTCATAGAGAAAGTATGAGACTGTACAAGATAAACACTATTAGAAGTGTCAGAATCCTTAAGAAAATACATGAATTACTAAACATTCTAAGGAAGGAAGGATTTGCAAGAGTGCATCTACAAAGGAAAGGAGATGCCTTAAATCCTTCCGTAATCTAAGGGAGAAGTTGTCAAATAATAGAGTTGAGCACAAGGAGTGCACCAAAGATACTGTAAGTCCATATTACAATCTCAGGAGGAAGAGCATGAAACTGCTAGGAGGGCACGAGGGAGTTGACAGAGGAATAGTGAACTTTGAAGGTTTTCAAGCCGAGCAAAGTCGTGGGAGAGTATGCATAGAACTCTACAAGGAGTGCAGAAGGAGTTTGAGAATATCCTATGTCTCGAAAGAAAGAATTTTTGCTAAGTGTGCAAAACGGGTCAAGGACTTGCCGAAGTCCCGAAGACAATGAAATCATCCATCGTCGAGAGAGACAGGTGGAAGAATTTCGGGAGCAGGAACTTCGAGAGGTTTTCCAGGAGAAAATGAATATCTTCACGAAGTCGTGAGGCGCGAAGTGATTCTAGACCCTTGGATCCAGAAGACACGTTGCAGATATCCATGTAGTTCAGAGGAAGAACCCTTCGAGAAAAGTCAATAGAAGAATACCTAAAGAGTTGAGAGCCAAAGTGATCTTGGTTGTCCATTGGGATAGGACACATGGAGTTGGGATCAACACTTCTCTGATTCACAAGTTGGGAAGGAAAGAGTCAGGAGAAGAGAGGACTCACGAAGTCTGAACTCACGAATTGATCATAGTCGTTGGTCGCGAGAGGAACATGGACCCTAGATCGGGTCCTGAAGAATTCGCCAATTCAGGAATCACGAAAAAAGGGAGTAGGCAACTCATGAAAGCTCTGAATTATGAAGGTGCGAAGGAAGCTGGACCATGGTTGAAATCCATGGTCATATCAAGGAGAAGCCTAGCACAAAGAGCTAGTATATGTTGACGTTAAGAAGGAGAGGGTCCGCTAGTGTCACATAACCTGCATCGAGGAGGTAAAGGGTCTGTGTCAAGTTAAATCGGTTCCGTCAGGAGCCTGACGAACCATTCGTTTCAGTGATTTGAATGATCCAAGACCGGGAGGTCGAGCATCCCTTTGGGAAGAAGGGGGTATGCGTCAGAGTGGTATCATAGCCTGATTTTATTTTCAGGTGGAAAGAAGGAGATAAAGAAGATAATTTGATACCAGAGTGGTATCAAAGATACTACAAATTTGATTTATGTAGGCAAGGGAGAAAGAGTGTGATTCTCTATTGAAGTTTTTGCAAGGTGTGCAATAGATTTTAAAAATCCAGGTGGGTTGCAAGTGAAGCAAGATGGCCGTTGGAAGTCATTAATGCAGTGAAGGGAGAGTCTTCCCGCAGAATAGCAAAGCGGAGATGGACAAGGAGCTCAGTGAAATTAGAGCATAGATGGAGAAGCTAGCATTCAAAATGCAGTAGGAGGAAAAGGTGCACTAGAGGTACGAATGGCCTTTGAAGAGGATAACTAAATGGCCTACTCATAATTTGTTGGCCAAAGGAAAGAGACAGGTGTTAAAAAGGTGGTTGAGGTATGATGAAAATATCAATGACGAGGGAAAGAGATCTGGAAAGGGTCCTGTAGGTTTCCAAGTGGACAATGGGAAGGGATCAGTGAATCTCATAAGTTGCCAGGTGGGCAGAGGAGACATCCCAATTTTCCATGTGGGAATGGGAGAAGAAATGAGCTCGGCAGAGAGTTCACGTTAGAGGGTGTTGACGGATGAAGAGGAGGCATAAGAAATACCTCACTCAGATGGAGATTCACGCGGAGCTGTGAACCGTGTGAATGAAGATGATTAGAAGTTGAAAACCTCCACCATCGATGAGAAGGATTAGGGGAAAGTTTTGATCATTAGAGGAGTTGAGATATTCCTACCAAGCGATCGAAGAGAGGCTAGCACAGATGTTGCATATGCGATGGAAGGACAACGAACTAAGACTGTCATGGGGGAGAAGGAATAGATACTAAAGTCTGTCCCAACAGAAGGAGAACACTTAGTTGAGTCACTCACTCAGTGGGAATTGGAGTTAAAGGAACTGGAGGATTGGTTAAACAGTATGGAACCAGGAGGTGGCTACCATCAGATAGCCATACCAGAAGAGACACACCAACATGAGTTGCAATTGGAAGGAGATGGAGGGGGACCAACTGAAGGAATGATAGGATTCCATTTGTCAGGAGAAGTGGAAGCTAAGAAGAATCCCAGTGATGAGAATCTTGTAGGAGTGGAGACTACAATAGAGTGGAAAGATAAGGCCACAAGAGATGGAGAAGACAATTTGGGAGATCAGTGTGATTTACCCATGGACAAGGAAGAAGTGCAGCGAGCTAGTCTACAATAGGAGAGCCAGCCGATGGAGCAGTTGGATGAGGTGGTTGAGGAGATAAGGAAGATGATGTTAGGGTTGGCAGAGGAAGTGGTCAACAAGGAGAGAAGGAATCTTGCACGAGAAGCAAGGGAGATGCAAGAGCAGAAGAAACAAAGCAAGGGAGCCAAAAGATAGCTCCAGGAGAAAGTTTGGGATACAGGAGGATTTCAACCGCGTTGGAAATATCATGAGAAGGAGCTCATGATTTTTGTAGTCATGGAGTATGATGCAGGAGCATCACTCCACCTCATCATGTGCCAATCAATTAACTTGCATGGTGCACATTCAAGAAAGGGAGAGGTGTCACCCTCTCATTTTTCCTCGAGAATCAAAAGCATGATCCAAGCATTTAATGATGACAAGCTGGAAGAGCCAAGTTGTGCATTCACACAAGTTGGAGATATATTGTTTCCAAGTAGAGGTTGTTGTAAGAATATGCATAGGAGATACAGAGAGACCCACAGGGATCAAAGACTCATTTGTAGCTCATACTCGACTATTGTAATTTGATATTCCACCATTAATAGAAAATGACAGTTTTTCCTATTATCAATTTCTATGTAATGGATGTTGTGTTATGAATGTCATTTACATGAATTTGAATTGTAGATGAATGTTATAAATTGCCTGCAGGGATAGAGATATAGTTTTGTATCTGTGATTGTGTTGTATTAGGTCTGGTTCTCTAGGCTAAGTGCAAGGAGTGCGCGATAGAGAGAGGAAACACTATGAGACGACGCAAGGAGTGTGTGTCTGAACTCGGTGGAGTCATAAGAGAGACTGCCAGGAGGGAATACCTGGTTAATTCACAGACTCAGGAGGAATTTTCAAGCTGGTTAATTACCTTGGAAAGAAGGACTGTGTAGAAGGAAGCACACCTCAGAGTTACTGAATACTATGAAACACTCTGCCAGGAGGGCACAGAGAAAGTACGAGAGCGTACAAGAGAAACATTGTTAGAAGTGTTGGAATCCTTAAGAGAATCCTAGAATTACAGAACATACTGAGGAAGGAAGGCTTTTCAAGAGTGCATTGACAAAGGAAAGGAGATGCCTTAAACCCTTCTATAAGCTAAGGGAGCAGTCGTCAAAGAATGGATTTGAGTGCAAGGAGTGCGCCAAAGATATTGCAAGTCCATATTACAAGATCAGGAGGAAGAGCACGAAACTACTAGGAGGGCATGAGGGAGTTCACAGAGGAACGATAAACTTTGAAGGTTTTCAAGCCGAGAAAAGTTGCAGGAGATTCTGTGCAGAACTCTGCAAGGAGTGCAGAAGGAGTTCGAGAATAACATAAGTCTAAAAATAAATAATTTACGCTAAGTGTGCAAAAGGGGTCAAGGACTCTTCGAAGTCTTGAAGATAGTGAAATCATCCATCGTCGTGAGAGATAGGTGGAAAAATTTCTGGAGCAGGAACTTTGGAAGGTTTTCCAGGGGAAAATGGAGATCTTCGCGAAGTCATGAGGAGTGAAGTGATTCTGGACATTGGATCCAGAAGACATGTGGCATAGATCCACGCAGTTCAGAGGAAGAACCCTTTGATAAAATTCAAGAGGAGAATACTTGAAGAGCTGAGAGCCAAAGTGACCTTGGTCGTCCATTGGGATAGGACACGTGGAGTTGGGATCGACACTTTGTTGATTCGCAAGTCGGGAAGGACATAGTTGAGAGAAGAGAGGACTCATGAAGTCTGAACTCATGAATTGATCATAGTCATTGTTCACAAGAAGAACGTGGACCATAGATCGGATCCTGAAGAATTCGTCGATTCAAGAATCGGGAAAAAAGGGTAGTAGGCAACTTAGGAAAGTTTCGAAGTACAAAGGCGCGAAGGAAGATGGCCCATGGTCGAAATCCGTGGTCATATCAAAGCGGAATCCTAGAACAGAGAGCTAGTATCTGTTGACGTTAAGAAGGATAGGGTACGCGGGTGTCTCATAACCTGCATTGAGGAGGTAAAGGGCCTGTGTCAAGTTAAATCGGTTCCGTCAGGAGCTCGACGAAGCATTTGGTTCAGTGATTTGAATGATCCAAGAATGGGAGGTCGAGCATCCCTTTGGGGAGAAGGGGGTCTGTTTCATAGTGCATCTTCCAACCATTAGATATGAAGAACCTTAAATTTGGCATATAAGAAAGGACTTCATATTTGGCATATGAAAAATGACTTTGAATTTGGCACAAAATAAAGAAAGTTGATTTTTATATTTTATCAATGTTGATAGGAATTGTATATACTAGAATAAAGAGGATTTATATGATTGAATAATTGGGATTTGTTTAATTGATGTTTTTCCTTTTAATTATGGTCATTCAATAAATTTGTCTTTGGTGATTGTTAGATTAGACAAATTGAATGGTAAAATTGTCACATTGGATTCTAACTACTTGATAGATTAAATCAACTATAATTTTGTTGGATGAAAAATCACCACCTCCTACCATGCTTACTTATCTTTATTATCTTATCCCTTCACCACCTCCTTCTCTCCTCTCATTTTCCTACCCCTGAAATAATTGTAATAGAGCAACAATACATAATGGAAAATAATTTGTCTTGAAACTATGGATTCCTATCAACATTCACCAATTATGAGTTAAATGGGTGTACTAATAACCTATTATTATGACATTATATTATGGTTGTGATACTATGATTCATCCTTCTCTATGTAATTTGAAGGATTTTTATCGTATACATGTTTTTCTTAGGATTCAAAACCACGTAGGGATATTAGCTTACTATATGAAAAGTATTTTGAATTTTTTTCAATACAAAATGTTGGGTTTACTTCAATATTTATTTATGAAATCATCTTAGCAAATCCACATTATTTAATACAATGCTCCCTTTATGAAATAAATTCCATGTCCATCGAAATGTTCATTGTTAAAATTGCAATTGCTAAAAGTGTAAAAATTGTCCATCATCTCATTACTCTATCGCGTGAGGGTTTCCTCAAGCAAAAACTTGATAATATCTCCTTCTCCATTATCTCTATTTTTTTCTTCCATGGGAGGCCACTTGGGCTAGTGAGATTGGTCTTCCCCAAGCTCAATTAGTTAAAAACCCAACTACTTATACATTGTCCTCATCAAATACATGCAAAAAGTAACAACAAAGAGAAAATGACTCTAATATCATTAATCTAGATTATATAGAGAACAAAATGAAGGAAAAAATATAAATGAAAAAACATATAAATATTGCAAAGAGAACAGTAATATAGTGAAACGAAAATTATATTAATTATTGAAATAGAATAAGACTATAAATGGAAAAGCTACGTAACAAACTAGCTAGAATGGTGATACATTATCTTTGAAGAGAGATGTGTCAAGTATGTTCATTCATAATAAGAATCACTACAATAGAGCAATATCACATTTTAATATAAAGTATGAATCTGTAAGAGACAAAAACCCTAACTCTAGGATATGATGTGGCAAAAGGAATGATTGCCCCAAGGAGGCTAGTTGATACGTCAACTTATCGGGCTCGATGCAACATTTGCATACAAAATCCATTTAGGGAATTTCTTGTATCGTTACAAATATTGATCCATTCTCTATGTGTTTGGAAGACCATATAATCAAATATTTGTATCCTATTTTAATTGCAAAAAATGCAAGGGAAATGACCAAAAAATGCATTGAAATTTTAGGGCATAAAAAACTGTAGTAGAACTGCCAAGATGTGGAACCATTATGAATTAGTGGAGAAGGTGAGGGGGCACCAGTATCCACCTATATTAGTTTCTTAATCCAAATTACAATGAAAATGTGTAAAGTGAAGCTTGAGATGGAGAATTTACAACAATTAGTAGAGTATTGGCATAGAGAATTACCCACCATGAGTAGAGTGCCACCTAACTTGTCTAGCTTAACTGGCCCCTTTGGTCCTCATGGTCCAATTGGTCCACTTGGTCTGTTAGGGTAGCCTAGTTATATAGGTTCCCATCAAATTTCCCAACATACTAGGCTAATGTTTCCCTGTAGCCTATTGTGCAATGATAAGCAATTATTGACATTTTCTCTCAATAATTCAAGGGGTCCTATTGATGAGTTAGACCTAGTTAATCCTATTTATGTCAACCCTCCTACCTTGGGGTGGGGCCTACCCTATATTATCGTGACCTTGTGGCTAGTGATAACTCCAAACTCAAAATAACTCAAGGTGTGTTTGTGCAAATGATAACTCCAAACTCAAAATAATTTATAAACAAAAACCACCCTGAACATAAAAAAAAAACTAAATATATTATGAAACTAGATATATTATGTAATTATGTATACATTTTTAATTAAAACATTAATATAACATTAAATATCTTCCATTAATCATCATCAATCATCAAATACAAAGAATCTATCATAATATGATTGAGAAATCTCAGTTACCAAAGTTTTAATAAGATTCACTAAACAAAATCATGTTAAATGGAAAACTATTAAATATCTAAGAGAGAGACTAGATTGAGAGATCAAACTTACCAAAGCTTTAATACGAATTACGAAACAAAATCATGTTCAATGAACAACTATTAAATATCTAAGAGAGAAACTAGATGTATGATACAAATATTTACATAAATGTATCAAAACTTCGATAACATAAATAATTGGCCTTATAAAATGGTTTGAGGCAATTATTAGAATTCTTGATACATGTGCAAATAAAATGATAAAATGGGTGCATGTGAACTTAGAACTTGGAACGTAAGATACAACAATAGGCATCTATGAGATTTCAAGGTATTCTTAGGGTCCATAATACTTAAGGTAGTTTATACTTGTAGTTATGCTTGATCTGGGATGAAATTTGTATAAAAATTGTTAATAAAAAAACTTTATATATTCACTTTAAAACATATAAACCTCTCATGTGATGATGGAGAGGGAGTTTAATATGTACATATTCATTATATTAATAATGATTTCCTTTTTTATGATGATTTTTTCCTATATATTGATATTCAATATATATATTTGGACTTCTCCTTTGCTAAAATCCTAGTTTCTTTTGTGATTATAACTATTGCAATCGTAGAGGCCCCTGAGGGGTAGGAACTCTCCCCCTCTTTCTGACATTGATTCAGGCCTTCACGTTGCTAGTAGAAAATCTATGGAACTCTATGAAAGCATCATCAACCCGTTTCGTCAAAGAAGATGAGGAAATACAAGAAGTTTTACTTCCCCCCATCTCCTGTCAGATGGATATGAAACTAACCAAAAAATGTTAATAGGGAAATTCACTGGGTTATGGTTGTCACTAAGAGTAATGGTGATCTATATCTAGAAGAGTTAGGAACCCTTTATCAAAAAAAAAATGACCCATTTCTTTTGTGAGAAAGGGTTTTATGCATTTCTATTTGAAAAAAAAGGAGGATCAAGATCTCATTTTTCATAGCAGCCCATATTTTTGTGGCTCCAGATGTATGTATTTGAATAGATGGATGGCTGAATTTAACCCATAAAATGGCATTTCCTCTATTGTCCCCATTTTCGTTCGGCTACCTCATCTCCCATTGCACTACTAGAATGAATCAATCATGCAATCTATCGAGAACACTTTGGGAAGATATCTCAACACTGAAAGATCAATTTTTTTCTTTTGCTCAGCTCTATGTAGAGGTTGATCTTGAAAAATTATTTCTTGAATCCATCCTCTTAAAATTTAAAAAATGGAAATATCTATAACAAGTAAAGTTTGAGCAATTAATGTTCAAATGCTGCCATTTCCATGAGTATGTGTGCTTCACAAAGACCTTCCCTAAAATGGAATCAACAGAGGCATAACCTATGAATGATGAGGAACAATGGAAAACACCCAAGAGGAAAAATAATAAAAACAGGAAAGCAAGACCATCATGCAATCAACTTCAATAAATTTTGTGGTTTCTATCTCAAACCCTCGTGGACCAAACCAGTCAAAACAAGAAACAAAAGGGTTAGAGCATGCTCAAAATAGAAGTAACCCTACCATACATGGGATTCGAGACAAGGAGACTATCCCTACCCATAATAGTTATGTGATCTTATCTCAAGAAGAAACCAATCCAAAACAAATTGAGACACCCTCAGAACATGATGGTACACCCTTTAGAATTATCTTTCCAAGTGATAATAATGAGACAGAGTGCCAAGAAAGACGAGATCCACTATCTAAATATCAAGAAGAAAATTCAAGACATTCCCCTACTCATACCACACAAACCTATGAGAATGATCCTACCCAACACAACTCAGAAATCCTAGCAAAAACTAATGTAGAAACTAAAGACAATCCTTCCAAAGAAAAACCACAAAGAAAAAAGGGAGGAAACATCATAAGGAAAGACGAGAAATGAGTTAGAGAAAGAAAAATATTTAGGAAAATATTTCATTTTGGAAAATTATGGAATGGGTGCAAAGATATCGAGGATGCAAAGTGGTCAGCATCCTCCAATCAGAGGATTCCACAAAACTAGCAAAAAATGTTGATAAAAATAGTTTCATGGAACTGTACGGTAATAGGAAGTAAGGAAAAATGGAATCAATAATGGATTTACTAAGAATAAAAAAAACCTTGATCCTATTGCTCCAAGAATTTAAGCTTAGTGAAAATGAAGCCCTAGAAGAAAGCAAAAGTTTTTGGAAAAATAGTGATGGGTAGGTTGTCAATGCTAGAGGAGAATCAAGAAATATCTACATGACATGGAACAATAAAATATTCCATCACATTTTGAGTTACAACACTCGGAACTGGTTGTTATTCAGGATTGAGCACCTATAAATAGGGTTGTTAAACATAGTGAATGTATACATGCCAATCAACTATGGGGAAAAATTGAATGTTGGGAAACACTTACATCTTTGTGTGATAAGGTGGATTGGATGGAAAGTATTGTAGAGGGGGAATTCAATGTTATATTACAGTAGAATGAGAAACATGAAGGAAGAATAGTCAGAGATCCCTTTTGAGAAATATTTGAGGATGTTATCTCTTCTGGAGACTTGATTAACATAAGACCAAGGAAATGGATCTATACATGGAAAAAGAGAAGAGCTAGGAATGGGAATATCACATCCAAATTAGACAAATTTTTGGTCCACAGTTCCCAATTGGAAGCCTCTCATTTATATCCTCAAGAATCATACCTTGGT